>CM076582.1:1104439408-1104660609 GCA_034641835.2 Pinus albicaulis | reverse complement strand
TATATCTGGTGTCTCTGTGCATGATGTTTATGTGTTGATCTGATTTATATCATCTGCTTAATACATGCTGCTCTCACATTAAGTCTACTGTTAAATTATATTAATACTTGCTGACTCACATTCTAAGATTACTCACATATTAAGTTGGACATGAAATGAAGGTGTAAATAAGTTTTAATGAAAAGTTTTAAAAGTCCATGAATGTGTTAAATTGATTCACCCCCCTCTCAGTTAACTAAAGAGGGTTCAACAATTGGTATCGGAAATAGGGTTCCTTTGTACCGAGTTTAACCCTTTGAAGATTCTAGGTTCTCGGAATGGCTAGTAAAGAAGGATGCTCAACCAATAAAGCCCTTTCTTTACGGGTGAAATTATGCCTTGGAAAATCGGGGATGAGGACATACATAATGTCTCTGGGAATCAAAGTAACAAAAATCGCGATTTTTCCAGCGGCCGATTTAATCGGCGATTTTTGAATTTGATTTTGAAAAAAATCGTCATCGCGATAAAATCGCAATTTTTTCGGTAAAAATCATGGGCACATCAAACAGCAACCTATAAGTTCAAAAATCGATTTTTTTTTGTCATTTTTGCAGCCCTCTCATTTTCCTGACACACCCTATTGGCAGTTAATGGTAATGTTAAATTCTTAAAGTAAAAGTGATATTTCCTTTACTTAAATTTTTAACATTACCATGAAATGACTCGGGATGTTTAAGAGTGGTTTTGACCTCATTGGATTTCATATGGAGAAACTAGAATTTTAGATTTCCTCAAAATTCGGCTATTGAGACTTAATCGGTGTTTTCGGGGTTTCATGGTTTGGGGATTTGCATTGTTTCCATTTGATTCTGTATGTGTAAGGGTATGAGATTGGCATTTGATCGAGTATGAAGTCTAGCACAGAACCTTGATGTTGGTGGCATTGATTGTTGAACTTTGTTGATGTTGGTGGTATTGATTGTTGAACTCTCCCCCCTTGTGGCCTTAACGAGAATGTACCCATCACTCGAAAAGGAAAACAACTAGTTAGGCATCTAGATCTTTTTCTCACCGCATTTATAAGGTTGAGCAATCCAAGTCTGAAGACTTTGAGCTAGATGATGTTTATGTATCTCTTGTTGATGATCCCATTTCTAGTAGCGATAAATCAATGATGAGTTTCATGAGGAGGAGGAGAAGGAGCAACAATAAGAGGAGGAGGAGCAACAATAGGAGGAGGAGATGACACCACCTACCCCTGCTACTAGTAGAGGACGTGGTCTACCTCCTTTAGCTCCTAGTGCTTCAGGATCTGGAGCACAACAGAGTCCATTGCTAGCCCCACCAACTTCTTCGTCTAGAGGGAAAGTTGTTACATTTTCTCGCAAGAGGGGCAGAGGAAATCAATAGTATAGGTTATTTGGTGCATTCCTTTGTATATAACATTATGACTCATGATATGAGATACATTATTATATTTTTTGTTGATGATATTTTGAGGTTGAGTTGAGACTTGGGACTTAGTATTCGGAATACAGGATTAGGTTTATGTGTGATGTAGCACTAGACATGATATTACATCTTATATATTGAATTTTTTTTTCATATTTATGTGTCAATGCATTTATTTTATCTTTTGTAGATGCTTTAGATATTAAAAAAATTGAAAAAAAATGAATATTTTTGTATGTCTTGGATTTTTTCCCGATTTTTACGATTTTTTCCGATTTTTTCCCCTCGGCGATTTTATCCCGATCGCGATTTTTGTTACTTTGCTAGGAATAGAAGCTTGGGGTGCTGTGGAATTAGGATATGCCCCAAAGTCAACTGACTCAGAGAAAGAATCCAAACAAGATTTTGTAGCTAACGCAAAAGCCATGAATGCTATCTTGAATGGATTGTGTGAAGTAGAGTTTATCAAAGTAATGCACAAAGACACTGCCAAAGAGATGTGGGATAATCTGGAGAACATCCATGAAGGAGACAAGAAAGTAAAAACTGCCAAACTTCAAGTCTATAGAGCCCAGTTTGAGAACTTAAAAATGAATGATGATGAAGACATTGACAGTTTCTTCCTAAAAGTTGCAGAAATTGTTAACAATGTGAAAGCTCTTGGAGAAACCATGCCAGAAAGTATAATTGTGCAAAAGATTCTAAGATCTCTTCCATCCAGGTTTAATCCCAAGGTGTCTGCAATAGAAGAAACAGTTGATTGGGAGACCTTGACCATGAATCAGCTACTTGGAAATTTAACAACATACGAGATGAGGCTCCCACAGAAGAAGCCAAGTACGAGAGAGGCAACCTTTAAAACAGAAAAGAAGAAAGAAGAAGAGGAAGATATATGCTCTTGCTCGGATGAAGAAGAGGCAAACTTTGTCAAGAAATTGGATAGAGGCTCAAGTAAATACAAAGGTAAACTTCCTTTCAAATGCTTTAACTATGGAAGAGTGGGACACTATGCTGCTAAGTGTCCTCACAAGAAAGTAAGGAATCAGGCTCAAGAAACAGAGAAAAATACATCAAAAAACTGGTTGAAAGGAAAGAAGTTCAGTAGAAAATCCTTTTATGCTCAACAAGACAGCAGTGCATCTGAAGACTCAGATGAACCTTCAAGTGAAGAAGGAACCTCTGAATTCTTATTGATGGCCATAGAAGAACTTGAAGGTCTCCTGCTAGAAGATGAAGAAGAAGAAGGTGAAGTCGACCTTGAGGGGGAGCTAAGAAGTGCTCTGGAAGAGATTGATAGACTCAAGCTGAAATGCAGAAAACAAAAAGACATTCTCCTCAAGTTTGTACGAGAAGAACAGAATTCAGAAGTCCTGATGCAGCTAAAGATAGAGCTTGAAGAAGCCAAGAAGATAGAGGAGATGTGTTACTTAAGAAAATCAAGGAAAAAACCCAAGAACAAGAAAAGTTGGAAGAAGAAGTAGTATGTCTTAGGAAGAAATTAGAAAATTCTCAAATGAAATTGGTTATAAACTCGTCTCAAACAACAAGCTCTAGTAAGTTGAATGAAATTCTGGTTGCTCAAAGATCGCCTATGATAAAAACTGGAATAGGTTATGAAGGAGATTCAAGTAAAGGCAAAGAAAAGGTTGACAGAGAGATTATTTTTGTAAAAGAAAAGAAGAATGATGAAGCAGCTCAAACAATTCCTACAAAAGAAGAAACCTGTAATAAGGAAGACAGAGATCAGAAGAAACCACTAGTAGCAAAGAATATAATAAATACTAAGACCCCTAAGTATGTAAAATTTGGAAACCATCAAAGGAGATTCTTCCCTCCTATGAAGAATGCCACCTATTATGCTTGCCACAAGCTGGGACACATTGTTGCATATTGTCATGCAAGGAGGAGTAATTCAAACCAGCAAAAGATGCAAACATTAAAGAGACTGCCTCAAGCAAACAAATGGAAGAGACAACCTTACATCAGGGATGCAAATAGTTTCTATGGTTACTGCTTTTATTGTAAGGAATTTGGCCATGAAATCATTGAGTGTAGAAAGTATGGACAAAGATTGATGTTTAACACCTCAAGGAGGTTTATGAATCAAAGAAATTATGTTCATACTCATAATTCTACAAAAATTATGATCAAATGTTGTGTATTCAATCAAGTTGGACATATACCTTCCAAATGTCCTCTAAGAAGGTGTAGTTCATCACCTCACAAAATATACCAAACAAAAGGGTGCCTCCAGTGGATAAAGAAGGTGAATAAATGTGACTTGGCTCTAACTGCTCAAGACCTGAAAAGCCAGTGGTATTTGGACAGTGGCTGCTCTAAACACATGACTGGAGACAGAAGCAAGTTTATAACTTTTGATGAAAAGAAAACTGGTAATGTTACTTTTGGCAATGATAAAACAGAAAAAATCAAGGGAAAGGGCTCAGTCAGCTTAGATAATGGCAGAGGTAAGGCCCAAGATGTACTATTTGTAGATGGGCTGAAAGAAAATTTGCTGAGTGTCAGTCAAATGCTGCGAAGTTCTGTTCAGAGCACAAGACTGTGAAGTCAAATCAAGCACCACAGGTAAGACTCTGCTCAAAGGTGTTCGAACAGAGCACAATGTTTACATCGTGAAAGAGAAAGATGAAGCATGCCATCTTAGCAAACTTGAGGAGTCATGGTTATGGCATAGGAGATTGGGACATCTCAGCTTCGATCATATCATTACACTGAGCAAAATGAAAGCGGTCAGAGACATGCCAGAAATAAAAAGGCCTTCTAATACCATATGCAAATCTTGTCAATTGGGTAAACAGACCTATACATCATTTAAGGCCAAAGATGAGTTATCAACAAGTAGACCACTCCAGCTTCTGCACATGGATCTGTGTGGACCTGTAAGAACTAAAACACCAAGTGGAGAATCCTACTTCATGCTAATAATCGATGATTTCTCCAGAATGACATGGGTTGCATTTCTCAAGAATAAATCGGAAGCTTTGGACAAATTCAAAATATTCAAAGCATTAACAGAAAATCAGACATGATGCAAGCTAAAATGCATCAGATCAGACAGAGGAGGTGAATTCACAGATTATGACTTTGCAGATCTATGCAATGAATATGGCATAAAACAACAATTTACTATTGCAGGGACACCTCAGCAGAATGGAGTAGCAGAGAGACAAAACAGATCTGTTCAACAAATTGCCAGAGCCATGATGCAAGAGAGTAATATTCCTCAAACCTTCAGGGAAAAAGCAGTACACACAGCGGTGCATATCCTTAATAAAGCCCACTTAAGGCCAAGCCGTGATAAGACTCCATATGAACTATGGCATGGGAAACCAGCTTCAATTAAACATTTTAGAATCTTTGGAAGCAAGTGTTACATAAAGAATAATGAGGAAAATCTTGGAAAATTTGATGCAAGAGCATATGAAGGGATATTTCTAGGATATGCATTCAAAAGTAAAGGGTACAACAAGACTCTTCGAAAAATAGTAGAAAGCATTGATGTGAGATTTGATGAAGAACTTCCAAACAATATAAGAGATACAGACTACTGCAGTCCATCAGACAACCATGAAGAAGAAAACCAAGATGATGAGGAAACAAGCAAGACAACAGAAGATACAGAGCTGAATTCTAAAGCTCCCTCAAGATATACTCAGAAGAACCATCCTGAAGATCAGATCATTGGAGACAAGAGAGTAGGGGTCCAAACAAGAAGGCAGCTAACAGAACAAACTAAAGAGGTATACATAGTCATGTTGTCACAAATAGAGGCAAAGAAATTTGAAGAAGCCAGCAAGGACAAGTCTTGGGTAAATGCTATGAATGAAGAATTGGGCCAAATTGAGAAAAACAATACATGGGAATTAGTTCCTAGACCCACTGAGAAAAATGTCATAGGCTCAAAATGGGTATTCAAAAATAAAATGAATGAGCAAGGACAAGTAATCAGGAATAAAGCCAGACTGGTCTGCAAAGGATATTCACAAATCGAAGGACTTGATTATGATGAAACATTTGCCCCTGTAGCCAGAATGGAAGCCATCAGAATGTTTCTGGCCTTTGCTTGCTACCAAAACTTCAAAGTATATCAAATGGATGTGAAATTTGCATTTCTGAATGGAGATCTAGAAGAAGAAGTCTACATGGAACAACCAGAAGGTTTCTCTTTAACAGACAAAGAAGACTATGTGTGCAGACTGAAGAAGGCTCTATATGGACTGAAACAGGCTCCTCGTGCTTGGTACTCAAGACTGGATAAATATTTTCAAAAACAAGGCTTTAAGAGAGGTGGAGTAGACAACAATCTATACATAAAAGCCCATGAAAATGAACTCCTGATTGTTGTAGTGTATGTTGATGACATTATGTTTGGAAGCAACAGAGATGAACTGGCAAAAGGGTTTGCTGAGGAGATGAAATCAGAGTTTGAGATGTCCATGATTGGAGAACTCAGTTTCTACTTAGGACTTCAAATTCAGCAAAAGAACACAGGTACATCATCTCACAGGAAAAATACTTAAAAGAAATGTTGAAAAAATTCAAAATGGAGGACTGCAAACTTGTATCAACTCCCATGATCACGGGATGCAAGCTGTGTGCTGATGATGGATTTGCTGATATAGATAAAAAACTCTACAGATCCATGATAGGAAGTCTGCTGTATCTAAAAACATCAAGACCAGACATCATGCTAGCAGTAGGACTAGTGGCTAGATATCAAGTAGCACCTAAACAAAATCACCTTCTTGCAGTAAAAAGAATATTCAGATATCTACAAGGAACAACACTGTATGGGCTTTGGTATCCTAAAGGCAAAAACTTCACTTTGATAGCATACACAGATGCAAATTGGGCCAGTTGTGTGGATGACAGGAAAAGTACAAGTGGAGATGCATTCTATCTAGGAGAAAGTCTAGTGGCATGGTTAAGTAAGAAACAAAAATCTATCTCTCTGTCTACAGCAGAAGTAGAATATATAGCAGCAGCAGCGTGTTGTACACAAGTTATGTGGATGAAGCAAACCCTCCAAGACATGAAGGTAAGCATTGATGAACCTATCCCAATCAAATGTGATAATACAAGTGCTATAAGTATATCTAAAAATCTTGTGCTTCACTCAAAAACTAAGCATATCCCAATCAAGTATCATTTTCTCCGAGAACAAGTGGCTCAGAAGATAGTAAAGCTGGAGTATGTGCCAACAAAAGAACAAACAACAGATATATTTACCAAACCTCTTGCTAGAGAACCATTTGAATAATTGAGAGATAGACTAGGGGTAGTATCTGTAGATGCTACTCTCTGACATAAAGAGAAAGCACAGTTTCAGGGGGAGAATAGAAACGAAAAATATCATTCTAGGGGGAGATCAGCCAGCAAGGAAAGCATGAAACAGGTCCTCAGGGTCAAAGGATTATGGAAAGAATACACCCAGCATAAAAGATTTAAAGAAAAGGCTACAGGATCAGAATTTTAGATTTAATCCAAAGTTTGGAGCAGCAGGGTACAAAGTCAGAAGATCTCAGAAAGAGGAAATGCAGAAAGCAAACGAGGAAATGAGCAACCCTTTGCCATTGATGTCAAAGGGGAAGGAAAAGCAAAAAGGGGCTTCTATAAGGCAAACAGAGGAAGAGTATTGCCATCAATGCCAAAGGGGGAGACTGCTGGAAATGTTGTCATTGATGGCAAAGGAATTGGCAAAGGAGGAGCATCTGAAATAGTAACTAGGAAAAGAGAAAAGCAAAGTAGCAAAGTCCAGAGACAGAGTAGGAGAAAAAGGCCATCGAATAGAATAAGTGAATGTTTGTGTAAATGGTTACATATGTATTTAATGATGAGGGATTGCTTCTAAATTCTTTGTAAATTATATGTATATTCTTGATTGAATTCAGTAGGAAGGATATTTGAGTCTTTGTGGACAATTATCCTTGTGTAGACTGCTTGAATTTATTGTGGAAATGTGAATTTGTTACTCATGGTTTGTAAATATCGCAAGCTATGTGGAAGGGGTAGATTCGTGAATCTGTATAAGATATCGTGTTGCCACGATACAGTAAGCAATGAGGAATGTATAACCTGATGAAGCAGCACGTTATGGTATGCGAAGGAGTCGTGTTGAAACATTGATGGACCAAAGGGTTAGAATATAAATTGACGGAACCTTGAGCCGAGTCATATGGTGGTAGCCCAGAAGAATCGAGGCAATTGTTGTGTATGGACAGAAGTGAGTTTCATTGAAGGCGAAGAGCGGAATTCATATATATAAGCGAGACGGAACCCTGAGCCAAAAAGGGAGCGGAACCCTATACTAAGCGGAACTCGGAAGACGGAACCCGGTAGCGGAACCCCGAGCCAAAAGGGCAGAACCATGACCAGATTGACAGTGACGGCGGTTTATGGTTTTCATCGCACCACCTTTACACGGTGGGCGGTATTTGAGGAGTTGGGAGCAATTCCATAGAACGAGCGACACGTGTCCCCATGCGAATTTGCAAAATCGCCATCACTGTGCGCCATCACACGTTAAAGTTCGACCAAGGATGCCGCGCGATATTGTTGAGCGCCGTCGATCTGGAGGGCAGCCATCGGACGGTGGCCGTATGAGGAAGGTGCGCGAAGGATAACCACGGTACGGTGCGAGTATGTGATTGGGTCGTTGATTATATATATGGGCCCCAGGCTAAATTATATTGATTGGGACTGTTTGACTAAGGTTAGATGAATATATATATTACTACTGAGTTTTAATATAAGTCAGCGGTGCGTTAATGTTTGTAACAATTGAAGTGGGGAATATATTTTATGAGGAAATCATGAGTATGTAAGAGTATATCTAAGTTCATATATATACAAAGGAATGCGTCGGGGTTTAAGCCAAAGTCAAGGATACTATGCAGCGTTTCGAAACACTGGTAGAAAAATGTATAATATATGGGTATATTACGTTTATAATATGGTTGCATAACCATATAGATGAATGAGAAACTATCAAAGCTTCCGCACAGTTCTAGAGTATCCAGATATGTTTATTGAAATTGCCAATTCAGCAGTAGAATGATAAATTGCACAGCAGTTATATTAAGAGACAGTTATATGTACAGTAGGTATACAACTGCAATGAAGGAGAAAGCCTGCAAAAACGAAAAAATGGTACAGGGAAAAAGATGAATTGACACAGAGGTGAACCAAAGTATACAGAACAGTCACTCAACGATAGCGGAAAAGACAAATCCAGTAATCCAGAAAAGGAGCTGAGTGAAATTGAAGTGTGTAACTGACAATGTGAATGTAAATATTGTAATTATTTTTTATTGTTTGTGATGCATTGGCAAGTCTCCAATAGGAAAATAAAACTCCCACTGTAATATTGAAATTTGTACAAATTGTTATAATTTTAAATGAATTGGACAAAGGAATGAGAAGACAGAAATCAAAGAGTCATGGCTGTTCACTCCAAATTCCTTGTGGAAAACAAACAGTCATGTGAGGAACTCTATATATATAATTTGATATGCATAAGTGAAAAAGAAAGGAGAGTGAATATAGAGAATGCGGAGTATAGACGAGTGAGGCAGAGAAGATTAAGAAAAGAAGAGCAGAAAGAGATGCTACTGAACAGAGCTGATATCTGAGGTAAATCAGCAAACATTTCTTGTGATAAGTTGAGGAAGTTGGAGCTTCCCTAGCAAGTTGAAGCTTGATAGCTGACAGTTGTTGCTGACTGAAGTTGGTGCCTGCAGAAAATTGAAGGGAGTTGGAGCTTCCTTGCAAGTTGTAGCTTGCAGATTTGAGGTTGGAGCATCCTGTAGGTTGGTGCCTACAGAAAAACAATGGTGAGAGGGAGTTGGAACTTGCCTTTGCATCACAACAATAATAAGATGTGGTTTTCTCCCTTTCATGGGTTTCCACTTATATCTGGTGTCTCTGTGCATGATGTTTATGTGTTGATCTGATTTATATCATCTGCTTAATACCTGCTGCTCTCACATTAAGTCTATTGTTAAATTATATTAATACTTGCTGACTCACATTCTAAGATTACTCACATATTAAGTTGGACATGAAATGAAGGTGTAAATAAGTTTTAATGAAAAGTTTTAAAAGTCCATGAATGTGTTAAACTGATTCACCCCCCCCCCCTCTCAGTTTAACTAAGGGTTCAACATTTTGATCATCAGGGTCACCAGCCCAATCAAAATCAATGAAACCAATCAACAATGGAGATGCTCCTGCACTGTAATGAATCCCAAGTTGAACTGTACCTCGAATATATCGAAGTATTCTTTTATCTGGTTTCCAGTGACTTTCCTGAGGTTGGTTCATAAACCGAGCAATAAGACCAACGACAAAGGAAAGGTCAGGACGGGTATGGGTTAGATACAAAAGTTTACCAACAAGTTGACGGTATAAGGTAGCATCAACATCAGGGGTGGTACAAGTGACTGAAAGCTTGACTCAAGATTGAAAGGGAGAAGGGGATGGCTTACAGTCTTCCATGTGAAAGTGGCGTAGAAGGTCACAAGCATACTTGGACTGAGAGAGGGTAATACCTTCTTTGGATTGCAAGACTTGAAGACCAAGGAAATAATGCAAGTGGCCTAAGTCTGTCATTTCAAACTTCTTTTGAGGCTAGACTTCACATGGTTTATGCGGTTGGGATCACTACCAGTAAGGATAAGATCATCAACATAAAGAACAAGGATGGTGAAGGACTTACCCACTTTCTTGGTGTAGACACTGTTGTCAGAATGACACCTAGAAAAGCCATTATCTAATAGGAATCTATCCATTTTGGCATACCATGCCCGAGGAGCTTTTTTGAGACCATAAAGAGACTTCCTAAGGCGACAAACAAGGCTATAGTCATTTTGGATAAAGCCAGGGGGTTGTTCCATGTAGATTTCTTCATCCAAATCTCCATGTAAGAAGGTGGATTTAACATCCATCTGATGGACTTCCCATTTAAAGGAGGTAGCAAGGGAAAGAACAAGGCGGATAGAATTCATTTTGGCAATAAGGGAGAAGGTTTCAGTATAGTCAATGCCTTCAACTTGTGAAAATCCTATAGCAACAAGATGAGCTTTATGTCTATCCACTTTTCCATCTAGTCCAAACATTGTTTCGTAAACCCATCAGCATCTAACAAGTTTTCTTCCTTTTGGAAGAAGAACAAGATCCCAAGTATCGTTTGCCAATAAGGAACAATATTCTTCATTCATAGCTTCATCCCAATCTGGATGACTGGAAGCTTCTTCAAAGGTGTCTGGATCAAGATTTTCTGGAACTTGAGCCAATAAGGAAGAGGCTCTTTCGAACTGAGAATGTGTACGTCGTCGATCTGCAGGGTCACCTGCAAGAGAACCTGCTGCATCCCGAGTAGAGTGGACCCATCTTGGAAGTTGTGGAGCTAAAGGAATATCTTCAAGAGGTGGAGGAGGATTGTCATCCTCGTTGTCATCATCTGAACTAGAAGGAATGCTATCAAAAAAAGAAGAGATAGAGAGAGGTGGCACATATGCCAAATCAAGTTCGCAGGCCAAAGGTGGCACACCCGTCGAACTAGGCTCGCAGGCCGATATATTTTCATCAAATTTTACATCTCTTCTAATGATTATATTTTTGGATTTTGGTTGAAGAAGTCTATATCCTTTGACATCTTCAGAATATCCAACAAAAATGAATTTTTCACTCTTAGGTTCTAAGGCTTTATGTTTCGCATCTGGAATATGGGCCCAAGCATCACTTCCAAAAAACACGAAAGTGACTTACATCTGGTTTGATTCAGCTCCAAGCTTCTTCTGGAGTTACATTCCTTAAAACCTAAGTAGGAGTGCGATTTACTATGTAATTTGCACAGTTAATTGCTTCTGCCCAAAAATTGAGACTAATTCCTTTAGATTGAAGCATACAATTAGCCATTTCTTTTAAGGTGTGATTCTTCCTTTTAGCTACACCATTTTGCTGTGGAGTATATGGACCAGTATGTTGCAATCGATAAATTTGTTGTTAACATATTCTCCTCCATTGTCTGATCTTAACTTGAGAATTTGATGTCCAGATTGTTTCTCAACAAAGGCCTTAAAGGCCAAGAACATGTTAAAATCTTCACTCTTGAGTTTTAAGAAGTATACCCAAGTGCGTCTAGAAAAATCATCAATGAAAGTTAAGAAGTACTTGCAACCAGAGAAAGAAACAACAAGAAGTGGACCACATAAAACACTATGCACAAGCTGCAAAGGGGCTGAACAGTGCCAAGAGGCACATTTGTCAAAACTATCCCGATGATGTTTTCCGAGTACACATTCAGAGCAAACACCATCTCGGCAAGATACCATAGGAAGACCTGTCACCATATTTTCTTTACATAGAGTTTGAAGAGAGTGATAGTTTAAGTGACCAAATCGCTCATGCCAAAGGTTGCTCACTTCATCATTATGAGCAACAAAAACGGAGGGAAGACATGATGACCCAAAGTTGTCAAACTTATACAACCTTGTGGAATCATCAACAATGCTAGTAGTTAAAATATGTCTATGATCTTTGAGGTCCTTGATTACAACATCATGAGGTGAGAATTCTACTATTTTCCCTTCACCAGAATGAGTTATTCGATAAACAGATAGAAGGTTGCATGACAAGGTAGGAACACATGGTACATCATTAAATTGACCATTATCTAGATGAATGGTTCCAGATCCTACAACACTAACAGATCTATCCTCACCAACATAAATATGTTTGGTGTTACAATCATTTGAAGAAGAAAACATGGCTTTATTTTTGGCCATGTGGTAAGAAGCTCCAGAATCAATGAGCCACTCATGAGAATGAGAAGAGGAAGATACATTTAATGCATAACTAGATGCTTGACAACCACAAGCAAAAAGTGCCATTCCTGAAGATGAAGTTGAAGAGGTCTCCAAATTGATGTGGTGCTTCTTCATTGCTGCTTCCAAGGCTTCCATCTTCTTAAAACATTTGGACTCTACATGGCCATCACGATTACAAAAGTTGCAATGTCTATCTGTTTTCTTCCCTTTGTTTTTAGTTGCCTTATGAGTTTGGTGAGGTGCTTTTTCAGTTTGCGGCTAAAATTGCTTAAGACCCTTGTTTGGTTTAGGACCATACTTTTTAGGATACTGCTTCTTGGGATTCTTTTGATATGGTTGTTGTTGGGTTGCTAAAGATTTCTTAGAAGCGTTTCCAGAAGTGATAAGACCAACGTGTAAGAGTTTTTCTTGTTCTCTGATCAAAGAATTGCAAAAGGAATCAAAAGAGGGGTTCTTGTAGGTTGTTCCTTGAGAAATGATGGCTTCTCTAGTGGAATGGAAGGTAGAAACAGATACAGAGTATGCAGGGCCAAGCTTAGCAAGAATGGAATAGATAAGGCTACCATCTTCCTTTTTGAACTTACAACCTTCTAAAAGAAGTCTAAGGGTCCTGAATTTAGACAAAAAATCTTCAATAGAGGAGAAATTATTGGGGTCCAAAGTAAGCAACTCATTTTCAAGTTGGTGGTCCCTGATTTCATTTTGAATGCCAAAAATAGTATTGAGCTTTTTCAGGGCTACATCAGGGATGTCAATTTCAAGGATATGAAATCGAAGATCTTGAGCAATGGACATTCCTATCAACCCTCGTGCTTGATCTTGATAATTTTCCCATTTCGCAGCTTTATCTCCATCAGTAGGTTTAGTTTCTTGTCATGTGGCTATTCTATAAAGCCCTTTACTTCTAAGTAAATCTACCATGTGAGGTAGCCATTGGAAATAATTGGTGCTGTTAAGAATAACCAGGCATGCACTTTCCATTTTTTTTTTAAGCTAAAGCTGAAAAGGGTTGAAACTAACTGCTCCACTGGAAAGATCTCAAAAAATTAGGCTGATTAATAAAAAAATGACTAGAAAAACGACTTCTGGATGAAAAAGCTATGCCTTTTTGAAAAAAAGAGTTGTAGATACGAAATAGCTACGGGAACGGTTTGAAATTTGATGATGAAGTTCTACTTTAAAAAAAATTCCCCCCCCCCCCCCCCAAAAAGCTTTTTACAAAAAGAAGCTTGAGAAAGAGACTTGAACCTAAGACCTCTATTCTCATAAACTAACTTCACACCAAGTGAGCTAGTAAAAAGATTCTGTAATTGTTTGAAAGGAGGAAGGGGTTTTTTTTTCTTTTTTCTTTTTACTCTTCTGTACGTGCTTTTTCCTACAAAAAGAAACGAAATGCAAGCCTTACGGCAAAACGTTAGATTTTCGGTTAGCCTTACCGGCAACTATCCTTTTTTTCGCTATTTCTGATTTCCCGAGATCGCACAAAGACGCAAGGAAAGAGCATACGTAGCAAAAAAAAATCCCTTCTTCCTGTTTCTGATTTGCCGAGATCGCACACAGTGCAAAGCAAAGAGAAGACACAGAGAAGAGGGTATAGATCCGAAAAATAAATAAAAACTATAAATCGAAATAAACAATGGGAACCGAAATAAGCAGAACGATTAACAAATATAACTGCAAAAAAGGTGCTTTATACCTCTAGATCTAAACTAACATAACTTGGGCAACCGGAAACAATTTCGCATGAAACGAAAGGGGTTCCTCACTGTAACAGATGCTCCAGACACAACAGAGCAGTTCTCCAGGCCCAAAAAAGTTCAAAAACAGTAGATCTAGAAAATGACAATCGCATGCAGTCAAACCAGCTTCGGATTTGGGTCAACAATAGATGCGGCCCTCAAAATTGCTCTGATACCATGTAGGAATTTACAGGGTAAGTTCCTTAGATCAAACACCGAAGGTCATCGCTCACAAACAGATCACAATCAGTACACCAGTATATCACGTGGTTAAAACCCTCAAAGAGGGAAACAATCCATGGCCTGAGCCAACGCGGCCACTTCAGGCAATTTATTAATATAAAAAAGAAAGTTTACATATGTTTCTCTCATAGAAGGGTTACCGAACAAATGAACCTCCATGCTCTTTAAATAGAGATCATGGACCAATCGGGTGTTAAGCCACGGATCAAGTGTCATTAATACTGAGGAGAGAGTGAACAGTCGGATCACTACAAATCGTGACAGTTGGATTATAAGTTACAAATGTACATAGTAAAGAAACACACTTTACCTAACTCTACACTAGACCAAGTTATACTTAACTACTTCCTATGTGTCGGAATATCCTAACAGAAATTTTCAAAAGATATGAGATGTTTATGTTACAAATGAGGGCCCACTTTTATAACTAGGCAAGTGCGCCTTTATGAACAGTCATGTCGTTAGGACACGCCTCTTCAATACTAACTATTAGTTAATTAATCATTATTTATGATTATTATTGTTTACATTATTTGTATTATTTTTATATAAATTATATTTATAACATTGTCTTCCTCTTCAAAAAGATCTGTCCTCAAAGCTTATTGCTGACAAGGAGTGTTATTTGTTTCTTTGTCTTGTAATCTATTCGTGCCTTTCAGAATTCTTCGATGATACAAGATGATAAGATCCTTGGAGTGGTAAATAAAATTGTCGCATTGAGAAGGGATCTGACCATCCTAAATCAATCTACATATTTGTATCATTCAGAACATAAACAACAAACTTATGTTCCTAAGAATACTGAAGTTTTCACAATTCTAATGTAACAAACAAGGCTTGTATACTCAGCAAACTACTTCAGAAGATCTAAAATATAAGAATATCCATGATAGGACACTATATTATATATAAGAATATTTGAATACAAGTGAGATGATTACAAATGAAGGTGAGGGCCTACTTATATACCTAGGTAGGTACCCCTTCACAAACAGTCATGTCCTTAGAGACATGCCTCTTCAATACTAATCAATAATTAATTAATCATTATTACAATTATCATCATTATTCATATATATATATATATATATATATATATATATATATATATATATATATATATAAATTTTTTAATGTTCAAAGGCCTAATGGCAAAATGGAGAACCTCCAACACTGTGTAGTGAAACGCTTCGATTACGATCTCCACCGACTCATACCTGCAAGCACTCATCCTCCTAGATCAAATACAGCTCATGCAAATCCCTCCAATCTCGGATATGCATCATCACGATCCAATGAAAATTCAAGTTTGCCAACATGTTGTCCATCACATGAAGTCATCTCGATCAACTTGATCTCGTCCATGCCAAAGTAACGCTCGAATGTCCCAACCATCCATGTCAAATCAACGGAAGTCCATGATCAACAATCTTCCCTACAACAAACTGTTGTTCACCAGGTTCACCACAAATCCACCAGAACTCCCAGCCAATCTTGCTGCCAAGCCAGTCAAGACCACATCTCCATGTCTTCAGTTGAACCCTCTGCTCCATGATCTAGACACCCAAAACTTACTTCGAGTTGCTTCGTTGAGCACACTTTGATTCATTGTCCCTCAAAGTAGCTCAGATATGCTCTAATACCATGTTGATTATCCACAATCTTAGGTCTAGGATAGAATCTTAAAATCTCTAACGCTACCAAACCAAGAATCTCAACAAAACTACTTTGCACAGTGGAATATAAACAACAGTAAATCACACATGCGCAAAAAATAGACAAATTTTTACATCTTTCAACCAAACTTCGTTATATTAAACAACATATAATACAACAGTCTAGGGCTCTCGTACCAGGGATAATGGCCCTCATACATCCACTAGTACAAGATACACACTGGGGCTTGGTGTCAGTACATTGACTACCAATCTGCCCTTGACAAGATACTTTGACCATCTGGTTGTCGCATGCTCTCTCAGCTCCTTTCGGTCGTACCCTGTACCTGTCAGTCCTTCGACTCTCGATCTGCATCTCCTGCCTCTATCAAGTCCAAGTCCATCTGGCCACTGAACCTCGGTTGTCAATCTGCTCACTAGTTGTGCCTTAGTCCATCAAGGGAACAACAAATCGAGACTCCTGTCAAGTTGTTCACAGGTCCACTTGTGAACAACTTCAATCTACCCACTGTTGCTCCTCAGCTACTCAAGGACTTTAGCCCACTATGGTCTTCCTGCAGCTTCTCCGATGAAGACCAATATAGGGCACAGAGGGCTGCCACCTATCACTGCAAGATGTCCATCTCCCACAATGAACACAGACTAGGAGAACTGCCCATCATCTGTTGTAGAAGCCCTTCTCCACACACAAGTCTCGGGCTCCACAAACTTGCTCCTAGTTGATGAGACCCTTGAGCTCAACAACTACCACTCTAGAAACTACATTTGTCCATCAAGGTGTTGCACACTAAGCTCCAACTTGGACACTATCACGCTATCCTATAGCAAACCATAAATTTCCAATCAACGTTCACACTTGGTTCACTCTCACACTGCCCTCCAACAATCCACGAATGACCAAGTCCACGTTGTAGCATCTGCACCTAACTAGGGTATCCAATCATCTAGGAGACCCTTACATACGACTACCAACAAACTTCTCCACGTGTCCTCACCTAGGACATTTATCCACTGCGAGATCTACTCCTAGTTGGGATTTCTTAACACTCAAAATAAACCCCAACCAATGGCTCCCACCAGTGACTGTCAAACTGATCCCTCACTGTAGAATCTGTCACTTGGTTAGGGCATCTAACCATCAAGTTCGCCCCTCCTCTTTGACTTCCATAGGCTACCCAAACTGACCCCACTTGGACAACCTATCCACCTAGCAACAACTTCGACATAAACACAACATACATACCTCTTTTGACTGGTGTAATACTGCTATAAATTAGGCACCTGGTTAGGGCATGATAACAGATCTTATCATCCCACCCAAAACACTTCCAATCAGCCTTAATTTACTACAGCCTCCCTTCAGCTTGTGCCTTGACGTAACTTCTCCCTAAAACAAGGTCTCGACCCCTCTTTAGTGTTGCCTAAACAGACCTACAGTCACCTATAGGCTACAGCCACCCTTGCAACACCTTAAATGGAGTTAGAACCAGGCCCTCAGGCACTCCAAAACAACCCAGAATTTGCCTAGGAGATGCGGCCTACCTGCTCCCCTCCTCAGACCTGCATAAGAGATACTTTCCAACCAAAATAGTCCTCTCACCTCCACGTTTTGTCCTTAAGTCTCTGCAGTTGCTTCAAAAGTTGTGTTATCATGAAATGTTACACACTTGGATATCAAAAATGAATGTCTCACACCTTATATTTATACCAAAAATAAGGGCTCCACGAATTTGTTGAAGAGACATGTCTCTTGGACCAAGCCTACATGACTTGATTGTCCATAATTAACTATCAACTTCAAAAATTCATATCTCAAGTTCTAGAGCTCCGATTTGGGTGATTTTCGAAGCATTGGAATAGCCACGCCAAGCTCTATCACCTCAAATTTTCTCATGCACAAATTCATCATGGTTTTGGCCCAAATCTCGATGGGTGCAAAACCCCATGCTTGGGTTCCAAGCCCACAAGCCTACTTGTGGCGCTTTTCCCTCCAAACCCTGAACACGAAGGCTTGGAGTACCTCCCAAGCTACACAAAAAACAACAGAGTGACTGCACAGAGCTTCTGTGGACTTCGCTCTTCCTTGCTCTACCTCTTCCAGAATCCGAAAAATCTTCCTTCTGGATTACTGATGCTCCCTCTCTCACCTGCTACTCACCCTCTGGCTCTATCTCCTCTGTTGAAACATAGCCACTGAGAAAATCAAATTGCCTGGGCAACTAAGTATCTACATTGGTATGTTCTCCATCTACCTATTGACTTCTTCTTATAATCTTTTTTTGGAGCCCCAATGACCAAGATTGAAATATAATCGATGGCCCATATTATTTCCCTGTCGATCCGTGTGAGTCTCTATATGATTCTCACCTCATCTCAATTAATATTGATTAATTAACCATATTCCCTAAGTATAGAGTTAGGAAATATTTAAAAATTGGTTAATAATCTGATTGGTCACTTCTAGGTGGAATTTCCATAAACGATTTCCGAGTTTTGGAGAACTCATGTATTCTAGCCTCTCCACAAAGTTTCGTGGCTAGAACACATCCGATGTTAAAAAAGCTAACATCCTCTTTTTACAATAAATCAAGTACAACAAAGAACAAGGCTCCGACCCTAGATTAAGACACCAGTCCTCAATTCAACCAGATTTCAACCTGCGCTTCAAGGCTCCAATCTTGTGCATCACCAAGCTCCAACTTGATCGTATAGAGGACTCCAATCCTTTCTGCAATACAGGCTCAACCCTGATCTTCCTAAGGCTCCAACCTTGTTTTTATGAGGCACCAACCCTCTCAATCTACTTCAGGTTCTTCGAAATGGGTATAGATTGTTTTTCAATGCTTCCCAACACTTCTGCAATAGGCCTTGACAATTTCTTCAACAAAGCCCTTCAATAATCTTCAAGACACTTTGTTCATCAATGACAACTTTAGTAAGTGCCACTAGTGCTCTTCATGATACACAATTGTTTTTTTTCAAGGTCAATCCATGAGGGCTTCAAACATATATCTTGGTCTCCAAGAATGACTCAAGATCAACTTCTATTATGCTTCCAATTGTCTTCAATTATGATTTGTAAATAAGTTTCTCCTCCAAATGTTTCTTCAAGTCTAAGTATCTCATTAGGACAGCAAACATGCTTTCATAGGTTTCCAACAAATCACCATAGTTCTGAGTATGCAAATCGACTTCAGGTCTGAAATCACTGTGCAATTTCCAGCCTAAACTTCCACAGGTCCGAGTTGTCTATAACAAGCTTCAAATGTTTTACTGTGTCTATGAAAGGGTTGTGATAGTGATTTTCAACAAGTTTGCACTGAGTGATTTACCCAGATCGAAGTATAGAAGAATTTCTTCACAAGTCCACAAGAGCGACTTCACAAATCTGATATGAACTCATACCGGGCCCGAACTGTAAGTGATAACAAGAGTTCTCAAGTCCTAACTGTAATGTTTAACTATAAGGAATAAACCAAGTTTGAGTAACTCTGCACACTATATCGTTGTTACCTTCAACAGGTCCCCAAGCTCACACCACAAGTTTGCAAAGTATGTCACTGTAGTCTCTAAATACATACCACAGGTCTGCAAAAAAATCTTTTACAAGTCCACAAGTCTATTACCACATGTTCGCAAGAGAGCCTTCTTGTCATAGATCAACAGGAGTATTTTCTTGCCACAGGTCCATAAGGGAGCTTCCACAAATCTACAACTCGTTATGAAATTCTCATAATCCACAAAATGTGTGCAACCAAGTTATTTTGCAAATCTCCACAAGTCCGTAAAAGAGGATGACTAAAGAAAAACGACAAGACTGAGTCTTTCCACGAGAACGAGAATTTATCTCTTCTTCGCTTTGTATCCCCTTATAATTTGCTTTGCAATTGCTTAACCGAAAAGCTTTAGCATTGAATGCTTTGAAATAAATGTGATGCCTTTATCGAATTCCCATGGGTTTTTTTATATACGTATTTGTGTAAGATGACATGTGAGTGGATAGCCAATAAGTGAGTGGAAAGGATAGTCGACATGTGAGTGGAAAGGCCGACATAAAGGAGTGGTAATTATTATATATATTTTTTGGAATAGAATAATATATGTAGGTGTTATCACTCCAGTAAATTCTTAAGTTGTGGGATTTTGGTTTTTAGTCAAAGAATACTAGAGGTAACCACAAACCTACTTCAAACTCTAGGATCTAGCCTTCCTAGGGTTCAAAGAGGGCTCTCTCTTTCAAGTTTAACTTTGTTTTGATTTATGAATATTAGGCTAGTTATTAAAGTACAGATTTGGTTTGGTTTTGTTGGATTTGGTGAGAAAATTTCACTTGGAGGGTAGATAGAGGGAAATCTACTTGTCCATTGGGCCATGGAGTCTGAGTCAAGCTAACAGAACTAGGATCAAGGCCTAAAAGGTCAAATGTCTACAGGGCAAGGTAGATAACCCTAGGAGATCTTGGGACAATTGGTTTTTGAGATGGCATGATCGGGATAAAAGGCACTTAAGAATCCTTAAATCCGGAAAAGGGAAGTAGAAGATAGAGGTCAAACGGGAGAGGGAGCAAATTAAGGGTTCCCTACACCGGAAATTAGAAGAAAACAAAGAAATGATAACTAGTTAAAAACAGGGTGCTATTAACATGTCCTGTAGTAATACTCCTAGTTATACATTCAGATTTAGAATTATAATGCAGATGTATGCATGTAACAAAAAAAAATAACAATGACAAGTTTAAGAGAGTACTTCACCCCAGATAGCTTATCACAAGGATCTTGAAGTATGATGCCAAATAGGTGATCCAGTCTGCTACTCAAAATCGAAATCCAAAGTCTTGAAGTCAACAAAATCTCTATAGTAATCTCCAGCAATTTTATTCCACACAAAAATACTTCAAAGAGTGAAGTATTTATACATAATGTTTGACAAAATATCTTAGATGACTTCTAGGAATTAACTTAGGAAAATAAAATAGCTTACAACAATGATAGTGACAACTTGCTTAACAAATCAGCAAGTTGTTCTATTTTATTCAAAATAAATAGAAACTGTTTTAAGATAAGAAGCAGCGGGCTGCTAATGTGTCCTCTTTGTTGGCTCTTTTAATATTTTTCAGAATCTAACTTGCCTTCACTGATACTCTTTCTCACTGATACTCTTTCTCACTGATACTCTTTCACTTCGAATACTCTTTAACCTTCAGTAAAACTGCTTTCTGCTGTAAAATCTGTTTTGACTATGAAATCAACAAACATATTTTTTCTTCTTCATTTGTTTGCCTTTCATTCTTCATAGCAAATCAATCAATGCTTGCCACTCCTCATTTTTAGGAATTCTAATATTCTTGAGTTTCCTAAAATTCTCATCAGCCTCGGTGTACCTGGAAAATGTGTGCTTGATGACAAATAAGTGCTTGATTTCATACTGTAAATAAAACAAATTTTCAAAACTTTTCAGCGATACTTTTCCTGTGGGAATACCTTGACCTGTTGGTTTGTTCACCTGCTCCTTGGCATGTTCTCTTATCTTTTTGTCATAATCATTCTGAGGCATTAACTTATCATTGATAACCATGATATCAAGAAGTCCCTTTTGCCTTAAATTGGTGAATTTAACCATGAATCTAGTGATAACAGTATTCATTCCTTCACATTTCTCTTCAAGCTGCCTCATCAAATTTCTTTTGGTGGTTACTTTCCTAATTTCTAGGATAGTTGTTATCCTGTCATTGATTTTCAATTCTTCAAGTTCCTGTCTATTCTTGCTGTTGAGGAAATTTATTAATCTTACAGCCTATTCTAGTTTATCTGCTAAATCAGCTTGTGTCTTTTAGATCTCTGCTTGGTCTGCCAATAATAACTCTCTCTGCTCAAAAATCACCTAAATTGAAGGTCAAACATCATGGATGGCTTCAATTACATTATTCCATAGGTAATTTTTAATATATGATATCTGATCCTTGAGAGTTAATTCTTTCTGAAGTTTCTTTACCTCTTCACTCAATCTGTGGGAATTTTGTTCAAGTATTTTAGCATCTATCTGAGTTGCTTTGTTTGTCTTCTCGAGATTTTCAATTATTTTTTTCAATCTGTTGATTTCATTGGTCTTTAAGGACATCTCTTCCATTGCTTTTGCTAGCTGACTGCTTTCATCTATAGGTGGCAACACTGTTGTAGAGATTTCAGTTACTGAAGTTGTTGTTGAAGTCACTGGCACTGCAGTGGCCAGTGGCTCTTTGGGTGCCAACTTTTCTCCTAAAGTGGAAAGCACTGTTGCTGTGATGATTGGGATGACTGTGGGAATCACTGGGTCTTCAACTGTCTCCTTTTCTTGGACAAGTTGGTCCATTTGTACTTTCATTTCCTTAATTTGAGCTATCAGTTGAAGTATCAAACTCATCATTTCATCTTTTTCCTTTTGATCCTGTAAAACTTCCTTTGTCTGAGTATGCTCACCTTGAGGATGCTTGAGTTGTTTCCTCAAGGCAACTACGTCCTCATTTTTCTTTTTGACCAATGCTTTTGCTGCTTTGATGTTTGTAGGATCATATCCTACCTGTAATACTAAATCTTTTAAGGCCTTTATCCTTAGATCCTTTGCATATAATGAAGCTTTATCCATCTTCATTTGGTCCTGCATATTAGAGATGGAATTTTGAAGCCTATGAGCACTCATAGCTTTTGTTGTGACTGTGGAATAGAGCATCTCTGAGGTTTGCCTATGAAACTCAATCTGATCCAATTCATGGATTTTGTCTGTAGCTACTTCCATATCAACTTTCTTGTAGTCAGCAACTGTCTTTGGCACTGATACTGTAGGTTGTAATACTGACATAATCAATTTTTTAGTTGAATAATCAAATGCTGATAGGAATCTGTTTTGATTACTTGGCTTTTGCTTCAAAAACTGAGAATATATTTTAGTTTTGATTTCCTCATTCTTCAATTTGATTTGCTTGTATTTCTCCTTAATATCTAAATCCTTCTCCTCAGCTGAATGTGAGGAAGAAGCCTCCATACTTTGCTGCCTTTCCATCATCTGTGTCTCTTCATTATTCGGTTGTTCTTGATTTTGATTTGGCTCACTGATGATTACAATGGCTACATTAGTCTCTGGCTGTTCAGTTTTGGTATTCAAGGTCTGCGTTTTTTCAACATCTATTGTTACTTTACCTTTAGCTGTTGTATCCAATTTTGGCCTCTTGTTGTAAATGATTTTAAACTTTGTTTTTGTTGTAGTCTCTGCAGTATAAGCTTCTTCTTCTCTGATTCTCTTAGTGGATGTCTCTGACTATTTGGCAATTTCCAAAGTGTGACTAGTATTCCTTTGGTTTACTGCCTCTGTTAAAGTGTTTTCAACCCACTCAATTTGATTAGAGAACTTCTCTATTTCTAGCTTTGACTCATGGATAAAGGGTGTCAATTTACATTTTACCCTTAATTTACTTAAGATCCCTTGTGGATCATAATTCCATGGGAAGCTTTCTTCTAATTTAAATTCCAGTAGTTGACTTGTTGCTTCCTTTTCTGCATCTCTTTGATTACATATGAATGGCCCAATTTGATTTTTCAGTTTAAATTGGGTCTTTTTCTTGGTTGCCATAAAATTAATTGAATCTGAATTTAGGATTTGCCTGATGTACTCTAAGGCAAAGATCCTCATTGATGGATACTTAGGTAACTTGTAAGGCAACAAGTTAGAACCAAAAACTCTGATTTCAGTGAATTTCACATACAAATACCAATCACCTACTCTGCTCTGCTCTAATAGCTGCAATATTTTATTCATTTCCTCATTGATTCTAGGCTGCTCTGTTTTTGTCAAGATGGTGATCAATGGATGTAAAAACAACTCTGCAAACTCTGAATAATTGAATTTTGTGCCTTCTTTTCTGAGTATAGATGTCCAAAAGATAACTGATAGGGGTTTTCCTTCTATATCCAAATTTTTGAAGTGAAATTGGAAAGCTTTCTGATTGGAAAAATAGAAACAAGTGGAATAGATAGGAAGTATATCTGAATACTCCTTCCAGCTGCAAATTAGTCAATTGATAGTGAATACTATCAGCAATAAAACTAACATAGTCAAATATAACTGAAGGCAGTTCACCTGGAGAAAAGGTTAACAAAAAACCCAAAATAGGCTCATCAATGTGCTCATCTGTGAAATACCCAAGTATAAAGGAAAGCATGGAGATTACATGCCTTGAACCTTCAGGGAACTTGGCAGTTGAATAAGGAGGATTTAACTTGGGAATTTCAACATGCAGAGGCATGAAAGTTTGAAAAATCATGAATCTTTTAGGGAAATCTAAGCCAATGTACAGTTTAGTAAGGGCTTCAATAGACAAAGGTACTGCGTGAGGGTCTGGTTGAAGCTTGCAACATTTGGTTTATTGACTCTGCAGTAATGGTAAATAGGACCTCTTTATTTGCATTCACAATAGCTCTTTGTTCAGGAATGTAGTGCTGGTGGCATAATCTGATAATTTCTTGACAAGGGTGAGTCAAGGAGACTACATATTTGGGTAAATTAGATTCCCAAATATGAACTTCTTCATGATCATCTAAAGATTTTTCAAAACACCGGTTGTGGATATCTAGGAGATTGAATTCAACTATAGGATCAACTATTTTGTAGTCAATATCAGATAGGGGAATATGCTCAATATCAACAACTGGGGGTTGTAATGGGTTGACTACAATTGCAATATTTGGAGTCAAGGCAGGAGTAGGCTTAGGAGTTTTAGAACCTTCAGGCTTGTTGACACTCTGTTTTTTAGGCATTTTGATTGGCTTCTGCAAGTTTAAATAGTTTGCAGAGGCAATTTTACTATAACAGAGGTTAGATTAGGCAAATTCAGCAAAGTAGAATGTCTTTTTGGATTTTATGCTCAATTAGGTTTCTCAAATAAGTTCTGAGGCTTAAAAAATGGTATAAAACAGAAAACAGAGGTTTTCCGAGTTCTTGACTGCAAAATGGGCTAAAACTCTGTTGAAAAAGGATTTATATAAAGTTAGGGCACCTGCAGAGGATTTTTGGCCTTTAGAGCTTGAAATTGATCATTAATCTGTGAAGAAATGATAATTTTCTTTGAAAATACCGCGCAACATACAACTAGGGTTCCTGGGAAAATTTTGCCAAAGTTTGGCCTGTTTTTGGGACTTTTGGGCAAATTAATTTCTTGATTTCCTGACTTTGAAATGTTTCTACTTTCTTTTACAAGGTTTGTTCAATTTAATTACAGGTTTGAATCTCAGAAGAATACCTGTATTGACGCAGGTATCGACTTTAAAAGGGTTTCTTTAGCTTCGGGTTGATTTGATAACTTTAGTGGTTGAACTGGAGTGATATAGCTTTTCAGCAGTCTTTTACAGGTTTCTTTTGGTGAATTTAGGAGGTTTTGTGCGTTAAAGTGGAGCTATCGGGAGCTTCTGCAGGTTTACACAGTCGGGAAGGCAAAAACAATGGTTAAACGCGACATATAGGCAGAAAAATGCATATACAAAGGTTTAATTAAAATGTATGAATTTGCATTGATCGGCATTGAATGCAAGTCACTATCAGGCGGGAAGCGGTTTTGAATTTTTGAAAGGACAAAAACCGGTGGTAATCGCATGGGTTTTCAATGGTAAGTGGTTTTAATCAAAACCCACACGATCCAATCATAAAAGGCCATGTGGAGGGGAGGGGTCAGCAGTAAACCACCCATTTCGCGTGACTTTTGCCTTGGGGCGGTCGAGCATGTTTTTTACGCTATATCAATCTTCAACTGTCGGATCAAAAGGTTTGAAGCGAATGGCTGGGATCATGTCAAGAGTTGTGTTGGAGCGGAAAGGTGGGACCGGGGTGGATTAAATGCAGCGGAAGGGTTTATAACGGGTTTTAAACCTTTATGATATAAGTAAGGGTCAAAGGTTTAACACATATAATACAAGGTTTTAATAAAATGCATAGGGGATCGGGTTTTATACATGTAAGCGCAATGGTTTAATATGTGGCGGGGTTAACATTTTTATTTAAAACATTTGTTAAATGTTTTTAATAAAACATAAGCTGGCGGATTTATATATTGTATTTATATAGTTTTCAACCTTTTTCAATAGTTTAAAAACTATAGGGGCGGGATACATTAGAATAAAGATAGTTTAGACCAAAGGGCTTTATAGCTTGGGATTTTTCATTTGCGCACATGGATAATAGACTTTGGTTTTAAACATTATAATAGTGGGTTTTGGGGGTTTATTGAATATAAGGGAATTAATAACTAGGAAAGGGTATTTCTTAGGGATTTAATAAAATATGTTAAAAATTAATATGAGAGGGGAGTAAAATGTAAAACAAAATACATATTATCTCTAAGTATCATATATAAAATTAAGCATTGCTTATTTTAATATTTCTTTCGCTAATACTTAGGATAAATGTGATGTTGTGGGTTTTTATGAATGCTTATGAAGGGATGAAGTTAATTATATGGGGATTACAATTTTACTAAGCAAGAATGTGTGTTTACATAGGAAAAAGGGGTTTCAATGTATGAATGAAGGGTAAATGATGATAAATGAGGATTTAACATAAGAACTCAATATTTTTAACTAACTAGTCAGAGCATTGGGTCCGGTCCCAACAAAAGTTAGAGAAATGCTCTGAGCTTGTTTTGACTGATAGCTTGGAATACTGAATACTTATAGGGGAGGGGAAATTAGTGATTCTGCCCGATGATGTATTATTTACATGATTGATCTAGTGCTTTCTACCTACCCAACTTGTATTTATAACATTGTCTCTTCATTTTGTAGGTGCATTTAGGCTTGCAACCTTAAAACATTTGCTTTCAAAGCATAAAACTATTTAGATCTACCTTATTTCATCAGAGGGCTCAGATTAAACTGTTGAGCTCCTCATTATTCTCTACCTATCTACTGATTTGTCAATTTTAAACTGTTTGACAAATCTTTATTTTCTATCTAGAACATGAAATTGAAAGCATGAAAAGTTAAGATTAAACTGTTTAACTGATCATGGATTATGGCATTTATTGACACTCTGCACATAATCATTACTCTTGCAGTAAAAATAAAGTAGTGGCATTTGGACTTACTCACTTTCAGGTCTTATTTCTCTTTTTTCTTTTGGGGTCTATATTTTTCTAAGTCCATTGATCTTTCTTTTAGGACTTTTTACCCTCTTTTTCATTTTTTATTATTTTTCATATTTTCAAAATATGGGAAAACAACTTGCAGAAAGCAAGGTATGTACATATTTACAAGACTTATCAAAGTCAATTCAAAATTGAATGAACCCTATTATTATAGGACCCTAACAGTCGGAAGGGATTTATTTGCATAGATCTTTAGAGTTTTAGGATGAGGAATTATGTGCATGTACTTAGGGTATTAAGGGACTTTATAATAGAGTTCTATATCAAAGCTCTAGGATGTGGGTAAGGACTTTAGGATGAGCTTATTAGGTTTATGTTTAGCAAAGTATTTAAGGCTAGCTTTATTAGGGTTTGTTTCAATAGTAGTTAGGTAAACTAGGGTTACATGCATTTAGGTTTTTAACCTAAGTCACCTGATACGGAGATTCGGGATTTGATGGGTACGGGGATTCGAGAATCGAATTCGGGATACGGTGACCCCTGGAACAGGACACGTTTGAGATACGATACGTTATATATATATATATATATATATATTAAAAATTAGATATTTTTTACACAAATTCACGCAAATTCATTGATTCAAACACAGATGTAAGAACTTAGATACTCATACATGATACATTGATACATCATACAATTGTCAAAATCGTACTTCTATAAGTCAAAATCGCACTTTTATAAGTCAAAATCGCACTTTTTCGATTGCTCGAATCTGGCTGTACGGGATTCAATCGGGATTCAACGTATCCTGTACAGATACGATCGAATCCATTGATTTTGATACGAACCCGTACGTATCGTATCAGATACAACGGATTCGTGATTCATGGGCCCCACCCAACGAATCTGGTTTCTTAGGTTTTAACAAAGTTAGAGTTTCATTAGGGTATCATCCAGAATAAGGATTTCTAGGATTAGGGTTAGGTCTTTGAAATTATTAGGGTTAGGGTTAGGTCATCATCATTTCCAAGATCAAACGGTTACGACATCATATTGACATCAATTAGGGTTTTCCATCATCTTCAACATTGTGTTTTGGCATCATGGGTTTACTCTTCAACATTGCAAGGGTTTCCTCCTTGGCACCTAGAGTTTGCAATCAACACCTGGGGTTTCATCAAGGGCATGCTTCAACAATGCACCTAGATTGTCCTCTTATTGACATCAATGACAAATTTATCCAACACCGACAATAGCTACAAAATTCCAACATATCCTTGAATCAATGATAACGCTTGATGATTAGCTTACATATTTATAAGTTTTTCCAGAAACATGCCAGAATGGGTTACACAGCATAACATGGATTTCCGTCCAAGGAATTGCACCCAGCCTCATCCCTTTTTAAAATCTGGGGCTAACCACAGAAGGAATGGAAACCTAGTGGATGGCCTAACACCATGTTAATGTCACCTATGAACTAAGGGGTTGGTTACGTTCCATTGTAACGAAATCTATATTGACTAATATGCATCACAATAGGAATTTACAGTTGTTTTTCTTTTTTTTTAATCCATATATTATATCAAAATATGTATATTGTCAAACCCATACCTACACCTAATTCGCACAAACATTCATCAAATAAGAGTGAAAAAAATTATTTTCACCTTGTCTTTAATTCACCAAGGTCTGGAATCTAGGGATAGATGGTACAAAATTGGTTTCAACATCTCTCTTCCCTGTATCATAAGGAAGAAATGACCCTGCAATTGCTCTGGTTCTGTCCTCCTCGCCAAACCCTCATAGTTGTCTCCATTCTCAGAACGACACTATGGTATGATCTACTAAATAAGTTGATAGTCTTATTAGTATTAGCAAACACTAAGCTTTGATTTGTTACTTTCTATTGTGAATGGAAGTTTCTGAGGGGGAAATTTTCAAATAATTTTTCAAAACACCATAGTTTATGACTCTCCTCAGAGGAGTTTTAATACTATTTTCAAAAAGATATAATCCATTCATGCCATTCACTAGTCTGCGCACATGCAAACAATGTACATGTGGACCTGCTAGAGCATTGGGGATCAACCCACTCCAACACAAGCAAGGAGCATACCATTGTACTAGCAACAACCTAGAGAGAGAAGAGACCATATGAAAGCAAAAATAGGGAGCAAATCTTGAAGTGTGGATGCTAATAGTAGGATTGACCAAATGTTAATAAGGAGGGGGGTGCAACAAGCAAACAAACAGTGGTTGAGAGGCCCAAGGTACAAAAAATTAATGATTTGTCCAAGAGCAAGAGGAGGAAATACAAGTGGTGCAAACATGGGCAAAGATGTGGTTGCAGGAACCACCCAACGTGGAAAATTCAAAATCCTATTATGTTCAACAGATTTGGTTGCCTTTAAGGGACTTAAATATCTCTAATAATTTTTTACTCTTGGACTTAGGACTTGTTGCTGCACAAACTAGCAAGCCTAGTTTGTAGGCTAAGGCTAGAGGGCACAACAACAATTTGGGACAAAGGCCCACTGTCACCACATCCTATGTCCCCTTCTTTTCTCCGATTTTCACCAACGGGAGGAGTCCCAGGAACCCTCACCTTTGATTGATGTGTCTATACTAGGTTTTGAAGTGAGGCAAGGATAGCTAATTCAATGGAAAGGCTCAAATGAGGTGTGAGCTTTGGGAGAAGCTATAATGTCTTTCCATGAAGAACCTAGTAGAAGAAAGATTATACTAGACCTAGGGTTGGAGTATGTGGTGGTATATAAGTTCATCCAAGGTAATATAGCCAAGAGAAAAGGTTTTTGAACGATATGCCTCAAAGTTGCAAACCTTTAAGAAAGTCAAAAGGGTTCCCACTTGATACGATGGCTAGGGCATCAAATATCTCAAGATCTAACTGTGAGAACTTAGTGAAATTTGGAGGAGAGCTAGAAGAAACACCACCGCAGAAGCCTGTCCAATTGGTTTTGCAAGAGCTCACTCCAAAAGAATTTCGTTCCAAGCCCTAGAGAGTCTAACTTTCCTTGAAAGGACGAAGAAATAGGAGGAGAGATAAGTGGAGGAGAAATGATTCTTCAATGAAGATATGATCACCCAGGACCTAGACCCAGTGCATTGTCATTTGGGAGAAATGGAGTCAAGAGTTACTTCGATTTAATAACTTTGCTCTATCAAGGAGACCTATGCAGAGAAATGATTCTTCGATGAAGATATGATCACCCAGGACCCAAACCCAGTGCATTGTCAATTGGGAGAAATGGAGTCAAGAGTTACTTTGATTTAAGAACTTTTCTCTATCAGGCAGACCTATGCAGCTTTGCTAGCCCTAAAGGAGGCAACTACACAGCTACACAAATATTTATACTTCGTTGACAATTATTGATGGAGTTTAGCCCTAAAGGAGGCAGCTACACAAATATTTATACTTCGTTGACAATTATTGATGGAGTTTCAAGGATGTAATATGCAAAAAAGCCTCTAGGAACATTCATTCACATTATCTATGAGTAATGCATGCAATACATCCAACAATCCTAGCGTTCTCATAAATTCACATTAAATTAATGCACATTCAAGATCATGACATCTTATTCCATACATTAGACATGTAATAATGTAAAGATATAGCATTAACAGTCACTTACAAGATAATGAGAATATATCCATCCATCAATATTACAAAAAGAAGCTCCAAGACAAGATAGTGAAATTTCCACAAATCAAAATGCATCCAAAACATCCAATTTTGTCCAACAATTGCAAGTTCAAATTCTTTTTACAAGAGAAGTCAAAATTCAAGTGATGATGAGATACCAATGAGGTTGTCCTTTATTTATATGAGGCTTTGCTGTTGGAAAATGTAACTAGGTCTGGTCTTCATAATGTCTTATGTAATCTTGAATTGTATTTGATGTAAAAGAGAAAAGAAAATTATTATTATGATTTTTGTTGCATGGGATTTATGTTGTAGGTCATTTTATTTATAGGTCAAGAATCCATTGTGTGCTTCTAGGGCTTTGTCATGAAGTCAAAAAGTCAAAGAAGTCATTGTTATATGTAAAAACCCCATTGGGCATATCATTTCATGTAAAAGGAATTTATTTAGAGTCAAAAGAGTTAAATGTCCTCCTCCAAGACCAAGTCGGTCTGCTAGAAGGCAAGTCAGCCTAACAATAAAAAGTTGGCCCCATTACGACAGTTCAAACCTCATGAAAGCCTATATATAAGTGTGCCATAGACCTCATTTGAACAATTCATTTATTCAAGCAAGAAGCAAGTTCGATCACCAAGGAAAGAATCCCAGTAGCCAGCAAGAAGAGGAGAAACAAAGGAAGGAAAAGAAAATTGTTGAAGGATTGTTTTTAGGGCTACATCTTCTCACATGTGCAAGGAAATTAGGGCATCCAACTATTGCAGCAAGATCGAAAGTTGCAGTCAAAGTTTGGGCTCGAAAATAATCATATTTGAAGGCCGAGTTGCTAAGGAGAAAAGATATCCACAAGCAAAGGAGAAAAGAATCATATTTTACCATATTCCTATGAAAATTGCACTACTCGGAATCCTACTGCAACAGCTGATTAAATTTCTTCTATTTGTCTAACTGAACAAATTATTTAACATAAAATATCGAAATAAAATACACTGCAGTCTTCACAATAAACTAATGCAAGCAAAAATAATAACACAAGTATACACACATTAACACCATTATTTTTGGACAATTGTCCCCAGAAAAACCCAATGTGAGAAAACCAGTGCAACAGCTGAGGGTTTGTATATTATGCAGTAATTTTCTAATTACAAATCTATGATTGTCGAATCTAACAAACCATATAGAGAAATCTAACAAACAAAGTATCGTGAGACAAATCTCACTCTGCCATGGGAACCCAGCACTGATTTGCACCTAAAACGAGTTGCTCTGTGTTGCCTCTATGCAGTGACTGCATCACCCACGCAGTCTCTGCGTCACAATTGAAGATGCTCTTTGTCTCTGTGTTGGATCTCTCTGCTAGCTAGAAACTGGAATCTTCTACCTTTCAAAAACACCCTCTGGGAATTGGCACTGACCCTCTGTTGTGTCCTCAACAGAAAATGGAACTCCCTCTTCAACTCTATGTAGTTCCAGCACAACCTCTGCGTCACTGGCCCTGCACAGTTGTCTGTGGCTTCTGCTGCCTCCTCTCTATGCACTCTCTAGATCTAGAATTCTTCCTTCTGGAAATTATCCTTGCCCCTCTCTATGAGAATCCTCTCGATCGATCTTCTCCCTGAGCACTGCTCACTAAAGAATTTTGATCTCTAGATTCTTTCTCCGTCTCGATGTATTTTTCAAATGACCCTTCACGTCCTTCTTATAATCTTCTCGTTGAAACTGCAACGACCAAGATTAAATCTTTAATCAACGGCTAAGATTAACTTTTCACTTGATCCACTTTTTCTAGAACATTCACACCCATATTTTTTAATTCACTTTAATTATTTTATTTTCCTAAGTTTAGACGTAGGGTCCCTTTAAAATAATTAATAAAATACAATCCGGGTGGAATTTCCCAAAACGATTTCTCGGTTATCTGGAATACATGTGTCTAAGCCTCCCTGCAAATTTTGAGACTCAGTGCACATCCGATGCTACCAGAAATCAACACTCCCTTTTAGCGAGGAATGTGCTCTAGCAATACACCCTATTGAGTATTGCTCTGGTTCTGCAACATCTCCCTCTGCGCTACTAATGTCTAACATTGTTGCCCACCAACTCTGCGCAAATACTGCATCTGTACTGCTACTGACACTGCTTCTATCAACACTACATTCGTACTGCAACTCCCTCTCAAATTCTAATGTTGTAACTGAGGACCCATCTACTACTGAAACGGATTCTCAACCATACCCATTTACTCCCTAAACTGAATGAACTTCGCTCTTCCTAGAGCCTTTGTGAGTACATCTGCTATATGATCTCCTATGGGAACATACTGCAGTTGTACTGCCCCACGCTGAACATAGTCTCTAATAAAATGATATATGATATCTATGTGTTTGGACCGATCATGAAATACTGGATTCTTAGAGAGTTGGATACAACTCTGATTGTAACAGTAAACACTAGTCGACTCCATCCTTTTCCTAAACAAGCTCACAATAAGCTTCCTAAGCCATATGGCTTCTCATGTTGTTGTGTTGGCTAACATATATTTTGCTTCGGCTGAGCTTAGTGCCACTGATTTCTGCTTCTTGTTGCACCAAGAGATCATTCTTGATCCAACACTGAAATAGTACCTGGAGGTACTCTTTCAGTCGGTTGAACTTCCTGCCCAATCTGCATCTGTGAACCTGCTCAATCTGACATCATCTCCTCGGGTATATTTCAACCCGTATCCAACTGTTGCAAGCACATATCTGAGACTATGCCTAGTTGCTGCCCAATGTACCCTTTTTGGTTCCACCATGAACTAAGGGTGTTAACAGCAAAGAAAATGTCGGGCTTGGTGTTGACCAGATACATGAGTGACCCAATGAGTTGCCTGTACAAGGTGGGGTCTACCCTTGTCGCCTGATGCATTTATTTTCTTCCAGTTGGTTATCATAGGCGTCGCCATGGACCGGCAATCCTGCATTCTGAACCTCTTCATAATTTATGTGGCATATCTTCCTTTCCCTAGGAAGATCTCTCAATTCTTCTGGCATACCTCCAACCCTAGAAAATAATGCATCAACCCCAAATCCTTCATGTCAAAATCTGCTTCAAGATTCTTCTTGCAGTCCTTTATGAGCCTAGATGATCCTATAAGAAATAGATCATCTACATATAGTACTAGAATTAGGCGCTCATTCTTCGCCACCAAATAGTAGAGATTGGGATCGGCATCATTCTTGACGAATCCCAACTGCTGCAAGTAGTTATCAATCCGACTGTACCAAGCTCTGGGTACCATCTTGAGCCCATACAAGGCTTTCTTCTATCTGCATACATGAGATTTCTTCTCATGAGTTTCGAAGCCTTTAGGTTGTTCTATGTACACCTCCTCTTCTATCGCCCCATTCAAGAGCGTTGTCTTGACATCCATTTGGTGAATCTCCCATCTCATTTGAGTTGCTAGGGATATGACAAATCTAATGGAGGTGTATCTGGCTACAGGGGCGAAGGTCTCCTCATATTCAATTCCTTCTTTCTGCGCATACCCCTTTGCTACGAACCTGGCCTTGTACTTCTCCACACTACCATCTGTAGCATACTTGATCTTGTAGATCCATCTTGTTCCTACAACTGATCTACCCTCAGGTCTAGGCACAACTTCCCAAACATCATTTGTCATGATAGAATTGTACTCTTCTACCATGGCATCCACCCATACTTGGTGTTCTACGGCTTCCTGAAAACTAGAGGTTTCTTCTACCTGTGCTACCAATTCTTGGTACCTGTCAGGTTGTCTACGCTGCCTCTTCTTGGTTCTGGGAGCTCCAATGTGCTGAGATTTTGACGTGTTGGGGTAGCATCAGATGTGCTCTAGCTCCCAAACTTTGTGGAGAGACTAGAGTACATGAGATCTCCAAGACCCGGAAAACGATTTAAGAAATTCCATCATGTTTAAGAGATATTTAATTAATTAATCTTTTTAATTAAGGACCATAAGTGTAACTTAGGAAAATTAAAAGATTAAAGTTAATTAAATTAAACATGTGATGAAAATGACTTAAGTCACACGGATCAAGCATCTTCTAATCTTAGCCATTGATTCAAGATTAGATCATGGTCGTTGATGTTTCAACAAGAAAAGTATAAGAAGAGGGCTTGGGGTCAATTGGAGAACACACACAGTTGCATAGCACTGAAACTAAGCTGGAATTCTAGGGCCTAGTTTGCTAAGAATTTTAGAAGTGTTTCAGCTGCAACGAGGGGCAGTATTAGCGAAGGGGATGGTTTGATCCCAGGACAAAAGTACAACGAGGGCAGAGAAGCAGCAAAACGAAGCAGTGCAGAGGCAGCAGCTACACGGCTCAGCCAAGAGCCCAATAGGGGCAGCGCAGAGGATTCAGGGGCTACGCAGGCTTGACACAGGCCCAGAAAGGGTAGCGCAGGGGCAACAGGAGGCCAGCAGCACTGACGCAGACCCAACTAGGGCAGTGCAGGGGTAGCGTAACCCGGTCTGGAGTGATGCAGGCCCTTCTTGAGCAGTGTAGGGGCTGACGCAGAGGGCTTCAAAGCAGCGCTGGGGTTTCTGAAGACTCAAAAGGGTTCAGTTTTGTAAATCTCGTTTGAGGGTGTGAATTAGTCAGTTTTTCTGTCTCCAGAACAGAGGTATCGCTGCACTTTATTTATTTCTTTGTCGGGTTAACCATTTTGGTGCCTAGATTTGTTGTACTTAGATTCTGCTTACTAATGAAAACCCTCCAGCTGCCAAAAGACCAGTTTTCCCGCATTGGGTTTTTTCGAGGACAGTTGTCCAAAAAATCCTCGTGTGTCACTTTGTCATTGTGCATGTTATTCAATTTAGATCTGTATGTGTACGTTGTTAATTTGTTTACTTTGATGTTAATGATGAAGATTTTCAGATTAATAACTTAATGTAAGTAGGAGAAGCAAATCAGAAATTTAACAACAGGATTTATGTTTGAGCATATTCAGAAATTTTCACATGGTATCAAAAGGATTGCAAATCTAGCCTGGATCTCCAGCAAGAAGGCTGAAGAATCTGTGTTGCAGAAAGCAATAGATAAACCGGACCAGAGAAGGCAACACAGAACAAAAGGAAGCAGAGTTGAGCAGAGGCAAGGGTGATGCAGTCTCCACGCAGAATCACGCGGGCCCACACACTTACGGTGCAGAGGCACCCCAGAAGCTGTGTCGTGCTGAGACTGTCTGCTCACGTAGAGGCCAGCCACGGTGATGTTGTCCAAAAGCTGATTAATGTTCAGAGTGCCGGAAGCTGAGCTGCAGACCTTCATCAGTTGCTGGTGGGGTGAAAATTCTGTTGGTGTAGAATTTAGCCTAAGCTAAGTTGATGAAGAGCAGGAGGAGAACAACTTCTCAGAAAATTTCCTACCAAATAATTCTTAAGATCAATCAGAGGATCGAAGAGAGCTGATTCATTTTGTTTGGCAGACTTCCAAGAGAGCGAGCAAAAGGTGCCTTTCTTGCCAAGGACCCTAGATCTGAGTCTCTAACATAGAGAGGATTCGTTCCGACACATTTTCTGAGCAAATGGCACCCCATGGACTACGTGTTCAGGATAGGTTGGACAGCCTATCCAATTTTGCAATCTAGAAGGCCAAAATCCTGGTAGTCATGGAGACATATGGCTCGAGGGAGCATGCAGAGAAAGTCTTGGCTACACTAACCGATGCGAAACTCCTAGAGAAGCATGAAGAAGCAGCGGCACATGCCAAGTGTTTCATTATGGATGGGGTCAAAGATCATGTGGTTCCACACATAGCCGAGAAGACAATGGCTCATGAGATGTGATTAGCTCTAACCACACTATATGAAGGAAGATTCGTCTAGAGGAAGATGCTTCTGGAGAACCAACTGAGGTTATTCATGATGGCCAAGGGAGAGGAGATCAACACTTTTCTATCCAGACAACAATTGATCCGAGACCAGCGGACTGGCATGGGGATCAAGGTAGATGATGATGTCATGGTGAGGACTGCTCTCAATGCAGTCACAGAGGACTGGGAAACTTTTGTTCAAAGTCTCTAAGGCAGAGTGGACCTTCCCAACTCGGCCAACATGTGGGCTATCCTCCGACAAGAGGAAACCCTGTAGATGACCAAAAGACAGTACAACACTGGTTCGTGCAAAGTGAAGAAGGAAGAAGAGGAAGATGCAGCCTTGGCATCAAAGAGGCAGCAAGGGAGAAAGAAGCCTGATCTATCAAAGATCAAGTGTTTCCAGTGCGGCGAACTAGGACATTTCACCAGCAATTGTCCTCAAAAGAAAAAGGACAAGGAAGCTTCTAGCTCCAAGGCTACTGTGAAAGATGATGGCTCCGGAGATGATGTAGCCATGAGCGGCCATGAACCACGAAAGTGGGGCGATCTTGATCTGTAGATCAGCTACAGAGTGGGGGCAGGATCCTTGAGTAGCCCAACTCTTGGATCACATACGAGCTACGGGAGCCTTAAGACGGTAGCGGGACAAGTAGAGCAATGGGTGCAGAAGATCACGAATAAAGCAGAGGCAGAGTTGGATGCTGAGAGAGAGCAGTGTAGTGCAGATGTAGCAGCAGCGCAGAGGGGCTGATGTGACTTCAGCGGCGCAGAGCAGGCTTGCTTACGTAGTGAAGAGCTACAGCAGCGTAGAGGCTTCAAGAGGACAACGCAACACAACAGCAGCGTAGGGGACTTTAACACAGAGGCAGTGTAGAGGAGGTCTTCTTACACAATGCAGAGCTGTAGCAACATAGCAGCCTCCGAAGGACAGCACAGAGTAGCAACCTATGGAGCTTCAGTGATGAAGATGCAGCCCAACTGACTTCTCTATCAAAGATTGGGCAGGAGAACTTCAGTTGCTTACTCTCAGCAACTGAGTTACAACGCAGTAGTTGGCAGCACGATGCAACATTTTGAGAGGGAGCTGCAGTACGGATGTAGCAGTGGCAGTGGCAGCATCATGGGCAGCAGTACGGGAGAGCAGCAGCAACGCAGTGATAAAGGGAAGCAGGCCAAGCATCAGCATAGAGACCCACACCAGAGATCAGTGCACAACTTCGGGGTGAATTATTGTTGCTAGAAGCACATTCCTCGCAAATAGGAAGTGTTGAGATTTTGAGATGTTAGGGTAGCATCGGATGTGCTCTAGCTCCCAAACTTTGTGGAGGGACTAGAGTACATGAGATCTCCAAGGCCCAGAAAGCGATTTAAGAAATTCCATTCTGTTTAAGAGGTATTTAATTAATTAATCTTTTTAATTAAGGACCCCAAATCTAACTTAATAAAATTAAAAGATTAAAGTTAATTAAATTAAAAATGTGATGAAAATGACTTAAGTCACACGGATCAAGCATCTTCTAATCTTAGCCATCGATTCAAGATTAGATCATGGTCGTTGATGTTTCAACGAGAAAAGTATAAGAAGAGGGCATGGGTTCAGTTGGAGAACACACACAGTGGCAGAGCACTGAAACTAAGCTGGAATTCTAGGGCGTGGTTTGCTAAGAATTTCAGAAGTGTTTTAGCCGCAGCAAGGGGTAGTATTGACGAAGGGGATGGTTTGATCCCAGGCCAAGAGTACAACAAGGGTAGAGAAGCAGCAGAATGAGGCAGCAGCTATGTAGCTCAACCAAGAGCCCAGCAGGGGCAACATAGAGGCTTTAGGGGCTACACAGGCTTGGCACATGCCCAGTAAGGGCAACACAGGGGTAGCAGGAGGCCAGCAGGGCTGACGCAGGCCCAACCAGGGCAGTGCAGGGGTAGCGTAACCCAATCTGGGGTGACGCAGGCCCTTCCTGAGCAGCGCAAGGGCTAACAGAGGCCATAGGGCTAACGCAGAGGGCTTCAGAGTAGCGTTGGGGTTTCTGAAGACTGAAAAGGGTTGATTTCTGTAAATTGCGTTTAAGCGTGTGAATTAGTGATTTTTTATGTCTCCAAAACAGAGGTATAGCTGCAGTTTATTTATTTCTCTGTCGGGTTAACCAATTTGGTGCCCAGATTTGTTGTACTTAGATTCTGCTTAATCATAAAAACCCTCCAGTAGCCAGAAGACTGGTTTTCCTACATTGGGTTTTTCTGGGGACAGTTGTCCAAAAAATCCTTGTGTGTCACTTTGTCATTGTGCATGTTATTCAGTTTAGATCTGTATGTGTAGGTTGTTAATGTGATTACTTCAATGTTAATGTTGAACATTTTCAGATTAATAACTTAATGTAAGTAGGAGAAGAAAATCAGAAATTTAACAGCAAGATTTATGTTTGAGCATATTCAGAAATTTTCACACAATGAACTCCTATGTATCCCTCAGTGTTTGACGTGCCTCTCTACTAGTTCTATCACTGGTGGTAGGAGGTTCTCTCAATTCCTCCTCCTGTTCTAAATGTTCAATCTGTTGGGAATTTCCAGAATATTCTCCTTCCGAGGAAATGCTAGTATTGGTCATTGTACTCAATCTTGGTGTCTGTCCTCTTGCCTGTCCTCCCTCTTGCCCCTACTGTTGAACTAAAGGAACTTTGTTGACTGATCCTCTGCTGACATCTCACAAGATCTCCTGAAAGCTCTATCTTCCATGAACTTAGCATCTCGTCTCACTACAATTTTCCTGTTGCTAGGAATGTAGATTTTGTATGCTTTAGAGGTCTCGCTATATCCTACCAGATATCCCTTTTCTGCAGTCTGATCAAGTTTACTTCTCTTCTCATCTAGTATGTGGCAATATGCCAAACATCCGAATATTCAAAGGTGTCCTACTTCCGATTTCTTTCCTGTGAAAGCACCTTCAGGCATTTTCCCCAACGCTCTGTGAGGAGTTCTATTCTGGATATACAAAGCTGTGTTGCAGGCCTTTGCCCATAGGAATCTAGGTAGGTCTAGGTCATATGACATGGATTTTGTTGCCCCAACAATAGTTATGTTCTTCTGCTCCACTACACCATTCCGCTGTTGATTATATGGAGTTGTCCACTCTCTCTTGATGTCCTCCTTTGCACAGAAATTTGTGAAGTCTCTGTCTGTATATTATCCACCATTATCTAAGCGCAACACCTTTATTTTCTTCCCTATCATGTTCTCCACGAGAGCTTTAAACTCTCTGAACCAATCAAAGACCTCATCCTTGGTCTTTAGGAAATAAATCCAGATTTTCCTGGAGGAACCATCAATGAATGTGACAAAGTATTTGCCACCGCTAAGAGCTCTAGTGGACATTGGGCAACAAATATCTAAGCATATTAATCCCAATACACCCTTTGCTCGGTTATCACTTCTAGGAAACGTTGCCTTAGCGTATTTCACTAGTATGCATCCTCTGCATACGTCATCATGCTCTATACTGAGGACTAGTACTCCAGTAACAGTCTCTCTGGGCATCCTCAGTGCTCCATGGTGCAGATGTCCCATTCTCCTATGCCATAGTTCATTCAAGTCTCTCTCGCCATCAAGATGGCTACCTATCGGTGCCATAGGAGACTCGAGCTACAATCTGTATAATCTATTGCTTCGAGTTCCAATTTGCCTCTTCTTCTTCCAACTTGGATGCTTGACGTATGCCTTCTTTCCAATGAAGTATACATTGTATCCCTTGTCTTGTAATTGGGAAACTAAAATCAGATCCATCCCTAGCCTTGGCACATGCAACACATTAGTGGCTCTGATGTTGGTTCCTACTTCCGTCTAAAATACTATGGTGCATCTCCCTGCTAGAGAGCATTTTGTTTTGTTCCCCATAGTGATCTGGAAGTCCATCTACTCTTCGTGATAGCTCGAGAAATATTCTCGTACTCCAGTGATATGAGCTGAAGCCCCACTATCAATGTACCAAACTGTAAATTTTTGAAGATGTTCTATGCTAGATGCAAATTTACTTTAAACTTCTAGGGCTTAATCACATGAAAGTAAGATGCAGATAGAACATACCAATAGATCGATGGAAGACAAGCCAAAAACAGAGATGCAAAATGGTGGCATTATGGCGATCAGCAGGATGCTTCAACCAACAAAGTCTCCATAAGGTCATCCAACCCAATGTGTCACACAACCCTAAGACTGCTCATAAAAAATGCTCCATCAAGGCGCTGCACCAAAAAGCCCTAACCACATCACCATGAGAAGCACTAATCACAGCACCATCCGTGAGAGAAGAGAATGCCTCCAAAAAATGTGTGTAAAATGAACTCCAAGTCTCTCCAATATATAGTCATCTATGGGGGTGTGTGACACTTCTCTTATGCATGTGGGATAAATCTAGTCGACCTTGCACATGTGGAATAAATTCAAAATGCATGTTTTTCTCATTTGATCAAGATGATCTTTAGATCGATTTTGCACCTCTCTGAAAGAGGAATCCAATAAAAACATCGGCATCGTCATCTGAGCATCACAACATAGAGTTTGGACCTAGTTGCCCAAAATTAACACTCCCTCTCAACTAGGGAGAACTCCATCCACCAGTGCCATCCAAACATTGTGCGTCATCTCACCGTAACTTGCTTTGCTGGCTCTTTATTTCAAAACAAAAAGGTGAGTCACAAAGACATCACTCCCAGTTGACAAAATCAGCTTAGAGGTCTGAAACCTCTATAGGACTCAAAGGAGTCTCATACTAACCCAAAGTTAGTTTAACTGACCCGCAGTCAGTTGGAGGTCTGAAACCTCACTTGGCCTGATATCAGATCAAGTGGTTGGACACGTGCCATCCTAGACATAGAGAGTACGGCAATCTCTGATGCATCCATCGGTCTTGCTATCGGTCTCTATCCACATTTCCCACCTCATTGGCCAAATGAGAGGTACTTCCCATGAGTCCAGTACTCCATGGGTAGGATGCATATGGGACGCAAATCATAGAGAGGTAATCCAACTCAATATCATCATGGTGAGGCGAAAGCACACCAACAAGGTTCAGCAAGCCTAGCCATGTGGTTGCTTATAGCTCCAAGAAGTTATCCCCAAAGCGCCTTGGAGCTCCCAGAGCTCATCGTCCAACAGGACCCTCCAAATAGGGTCGTTCCACGATTCCAAGATTATCACGGAAGGTTAGGAACATGACCTTCCCCAAGGGCTTTGTGAGAATATCCACGACCTACTCATCAGTTCCTATATGATTGAGCCTTACGGCGCCTCGTTGTACCATATCCCGGATAAAATGGTACCAGATATCAGTATGCTTGAATCGATCGTGGAACACGAGATTCTCTGACAAATGAATCCCCCTTTGGTTATCACAAAGGATAACGGTGGTATCTAGCACATCTTTGAACAGCTCACTGAAGAGATTTCACAAACAAGTAACTTCACAACAGGCCATACACGCTACAATGTATTCGGCCTCAGCGATGCTCAAAGCCACCAACTTCTGCTTCCTGCCCGAAGTAGACCCAAGTGTGAAGCAGCATCTAGATGTGCTCTTGCGATCCACCACACTGCCAGCCCAATCGGCATCAGTATATCCGCAGAGTCTCAAACTCCCGACAGTGTATCTCAATCCCCTTGTATGCTTCCGTTTAGCACGGCCCTGACATATGCCTTCATGATCATTTTTGAATCTGGGCATCCAAGACGCCAACTTCCTTGCCAGTAAGGGCTTTGTAATCATAGACCTGAATCTTACTCACCCACTATCAAGGCTTATTTTATGGAACCATAAGAATCATAGCCATATACTGCCATACATCTGTCATACATCCATACACTGTCATATCACTGATTACAATGTTGCCATAATATTATCATACACATCACTATCATCTTCATCATTGTCATACCGCCATACAGTACTGAAGATATCAAACTTCATGGTCATATATATTTTGCCATATGTCACTGTTCAGGTTAGGGCCCCTACAGATATGTTACAGCCTTATATTCTCCAAAAGCTACCTAGAAGACTGCGACTTCACTTCCACAAGATCCTTCTCCCTTCGATGTTATAAATGACATTCTGTTTTTGCTTTGAAAATTACAAGGTTCTGGTCAAGTCGTCATTCAGAGATTAGTGCTGCTGCACACCCAGCTGCTCGCAAGAGTTCGACTTCTTCAAAATCCTCGGACACTTTAACTTCAATACATCTGCCTTCTTACAGTAGATGTCCAAAGCACTGTACTTAAGGCTCAAATATCATTTCAACAAGTCTGCCTTCACATAATGATTATGTTGCTCCAATGTATGATGGTTTTTCCACAGAATCATCATACATTTTTTCCTGATCAACATTCAAAGACAGACTTCCCAAAACTACTCCAATGAATCAGACAATACCACAGAACTAGTGCGCAATTCTATGGAGGCTTTGTCACCTTATCACAGAGATAAAAACATATAGCTTATTTCAGGGTCTCGGCCCTCTGCTTCAAGGCATGAGAAAACAAACAGAAGCTCATCCTCCAATCTGGGCAAACTCGGCCTTCATACAGACATTGGGAGGACCATAAAAATGCTCCAACTTCGATCCTCCATATCCTAAAGGACGTAGAAACATGCTACCTTCAACGTCATTCTTTATCTAAACACAGAACCCTACAATTCAATTTCCCCCAAGGATTTGAACAATATAATATAAGCAAGATCTGACCTGTCGTGCAGCAAGGATAATCCCAGTAACAACTGAATTTGCAAGGCAATAAGTGCAACGAATGACAAGTCCAGGACTATGTTACGACATGCATCATCTAAAGGTTCCGAGTACATTTGTAGTAAATGTAGATTGATCACTCCACTCTTTCATTACATTGTCTGCAACTCTTAATTCAATCATTCTTTTTATAGACCATAGCAAATGCGTTGCATTCACACATGTTGTATGCAGGTTCATCCGCTGCATAGGTTCAATTTCATCGTGGTCAATTCTGCAGCGTCTGCGTGCTTAAGATAAGGGATCAATTTCATAACTTCTCTCTCTTCCTCTTTCGTCCATGGCACAACCTCTAAGAACCGAACACAATAACTGATGCGTTCATCATACAAGAGTTCTAAACTGATAATTCCAGCAAAAAATTTGGAATAGAACAGCTGAAAGATTTCAAAATATGATTCTGTAGCTCTTGTAATAGGCATATTCAAACTTAAAGGCAATGGCTTCTCCAATTTCTTATCACGGATGCCTGCCATCTCTAAGATAACGGCTCCAATCTAATAAGTTTCCTCGTTGATCTCCTTTCAAGGAAGCAGCTTCTCTTTACTAGCATCTGACCACATCAATCAGTTGCTCTGAGCTGACATCAACCTTAAATAAGCCTTTCCGTCCACCTGAACTATGGAGACTAAGCTTAAGGCCTAGATGTGATACCAACCTCTCGACCTTTTGTTTCAAGAAATATAGGCACTGAGGCCTACTGGCAGCAATCTGCAGCTTACAGTTGAAGAGAAGTCCCACACGAGAGTATGCCCAAAACATCATCCAATAGCCCTTAACAAATGCGGCTTCCTCTCTGCTCAAACTCAGACCTGAAATAAATGAGCCCAGACTTTCTCAACCAATCACAACCTCCTGCTCATAGCAATTCGGACCTCAAAGTGACCCTGAGACAGACCTCCAAAAAACGGGTTAAAATTGTTGTTTTCTTCTGCATTTGTGACAGCCCTGGTTAGGGCACGCCACGCTGCGCTCAATCTCCACGCAGTTCAGCACACTAGCCTCTATAGGCTGCAGTCCACCTTAGGAGAGGTCCTCCATGCATACGCTGCCCTTCAATCTCCACGTTGTCACCTACAACACTTAGAAATGCATACGCTACCCTTCAATCTCCACGTTGTCACCTACAGCACTTAGAAATGCATACGCTGCCCTTCAATCTCCACGCTGTCTTTTAAGAGAGGCTAATCCTCCTGACTGCCTTCTATGCAGTTCCAACTGTGTGCTAAGGCCTGCGGCCTAGCACAATAGCACTAATCCTCAATATGCATGCCCTTATTTCTGCCCAGAATTGTCCCTAAAGACTGTGGTTGTCTTTTATGGAAGGGATCTCCCTCCATGCTGAAGGTTAAGGCACCAAACAACCCCAACAAACCTGAAACAGAGATCTCCTAACTCGACCTTCCCAGCAAGGCTACTTGGCCTACTTCCAGCAGCTCGATCACCTTATTGGCCCTGAGAACAATCCTTATCTCGCTGCCCTAGATTCTCAACAAGATGGGCTTTGTCTTCTCCTAGCTCTGATACCATGTAAATTTCTGAAGATGTTCTATGCTAGATGCAAATTTACTTTAAACTTCTAGGGCTCAATCACATGAAAGTAAGATGCAGATAGAACATACCAATAGATCAATGGAAGACAAGCGAAAAACAAAGATAAAGAATGGTGGCGTTATGGCGGTCAGCAGGATGCTTTAACCAGCAAAGTCTCCATAAGGTCAGCCAACCCAATGTGTCACACAACCCCAAGACTGCTCATAAAAAACGCTCCAAGACGTTGCACCAAGAAGCCCTAACTGCATCACCATGAGCAGCCCGAATCGCAGCACCATCCGTGAGAGAAGATAATGCCTCCAAAAAATGTGTGTAAAATGAACTCCAAGTCTCTCTAATATATAGTCATCTGTGGGGGTGTGTGACGCATCTCTTATGCATGTGGGATAAATCTGACCGACCTTGCACATGTGGAATAAATTCAAAATACATGTTCTGCTCATCCGATCAAGATGATCTTTAGATCGATCTTGCACCTCTCTAAAAGAGGAATCCAATAAAAATATTGGCATTGTCATCTGAGCATCACAACATGGAGTGTGGACCTAGTTGCCCAAAATTAACACAAACACCTGCAGATGTTGAACTTGACAAACATGCGAAATCTTCTTCCAATCTGTGTTATTTTTCCTTCGATTTCTAGCGTTTTTGCAGTCTAGCAAAAATTGTGTCCCTCCTGAAGACTACTCTATGTTGAACCTGCTGTGTAGCTCCCTCTGTCACTGGCAAATTTTGATCCAAAAATCATTCTCTGTTGACTCACTCGGAGAGAGATTTTCCATGAAAATTTGTCCTCTCGGACAGGACTGTGCAATCCTTTAGGGAATCTGCTTTACTATCTACACAGTCTCCTCCCTCTTCTGTTCAGTACTGCCTCTTTTGGATATGTTTTCTTTGCTCTAATACCATGTGAAAATTCCACTACTCGGAATCCTACTACAGCAACTAATTAAATTTCTTCTATTTGTCTAACTGAACAAATTATTTAACATAAAATATCGAAATAAATTACACTGCAGTCTTCACAATAAACTAATGCAAGGAAAAATACTAGCACAAGCATACACACATTAACACTGTTATTTTTGGACAATTGTCCCCGAAAAAACCCAATGTGGGAAAATCGGTGCAGCAGCTGAGGGTTTGTATATTATGCAGTAATTTTTTTATTACAAATCTATGATTGTTGAATCTTACAAATTATATAGAGAAATCTGACAAACAAACTCTCGTGAGACAAATTTCACTCTACCACAGTAATCTGGCACTGTTCTGCTCCTGAAACGAGCTGCTATGTTGCCTATGCGTAGTGACTGCGTCACCAACGCAGTCTCTCCGTCACAACTGAAGTTGCTCTCTGTCTTCGTACTGGATCTCTCTGTTGGCAGGAAACTGGAATATTTTGCCTTTCGAAAACACCCTCCGGGAATTGGCATTGATCCTTTGTTGTCTCCTCAACAGAAAATGGGACTCCCTCTGCAGCTCCACGCAGTTCCAGCGTAGCCTCTGCGTCACTAGATCTGCACAGTTGTCTGTGGCTTTTGTTGCCTCCTCTCTATGCACTCTCCAGATTCGAAATTCTTCCTTCTGGAAATTATCCCTGCCCCTCTCTATGAGAATCCTCTCGGTTGATCTTCTCCCTAAGCACTGCTCACTAAAGAATTTAGATCTCTGGATTCTTTCTCCATCTCGATGTATTTTCCAAATAGCCCTTCACGTCCTTCTTATAATCTTCTCGTTGAAACTTCAACGGTCGAGATTAAATCTCTAATCAACGACTAAGTTAACTTTTGACTTGATCCACTTGTTCTAGAACATTCACACCCATATTCTATTAATTCACTTTAATTATTTTATTTTCCTAAGTTTAGACTTAGGTTCCCTTTAAAATAATTAATAAAATACAATCCGAGTGGAATTTCCCAAAACGATTTCTGGGTTATCTAGAATACATGTGTCTAATCCTCCCCACAAATTTTGAGACTTAGAGCACATCCGATGCTACCAGAAATCAACAATTCCAAGCACATGTGTGAGCTAAGGTTTCTGCAGTTAGGCCAAAATTGAAGTCAAGGAATTGCAGGTCCGAATTTGTGAAGTTGAATCAGTTCTGAAGCAAGCTAACTTGGGTTGAATTTGAAGAAGAAAGTTCATCTAAGAAGACTTGGTCTCGGAGGAGTCTTTGTCAAGGTCTTAGGTCTTGGAATTCGTCATTTGAAGTTAAGAGAAGAATTCATGTGGGTTTTCCTCTCAAGAGGAGAGGCTCTGGCCCTGGCTAGCAGCCTACATTGTGTGTCATCTTGTCTCATTAATCTTGATAGTTTGGTAGTTGTTTGATGATAAGAACACAATAATAATCAAGTGAAAGAAGAAGCTAATTACAATTACATCAAGTTAAGTAAAAGAACATCACAAGCAGTTATCAAAGTAAGAGAAATCACCCTAATCTAGCTTCCCTATATTTCTCAACATTTACAAGTTTGAATTAGCCTTATTAGTCTAATTAAGCCCCTAATTATATCTTAATGTGCAAATAACATCTCTTTTGGTGACAAGCCCACCATATAGCTCAATAAGTGAAAAATAAGTCATCCAAAGCTAGCCGAAATGATAGAATAATGATCAAGAGGGAAGTTGGAGGGCCTAAATAAGTCTCCACAGTGCCATGATGAAGAGGAGGGCTCCAAAAATTATGATCAAGGGGTTGGCCCCTTGATTTCCAAGTAAGACATTTTGTGGTCTCCCAAGGTGGCTCTGGGGCATGATCAATGGCCTCATGGGTCTCCAGTGGCTCAATAACAAGTCGATGCTTCATCAATGAGGGCTAGAAGCTGATGCAGGCCCTCTTGTGTCTCTCTAGATGAGACAAAACCCCATCTCGACCCTAGATCAACTACCAAGTGTTGGGTGCAAATGTGTGGTCGGCTGGGCAACATGGTCCAAGTGCATCATCATCTTTGTATGGTTGGGGCACGAAAAATCAATATGTGGTGTTGAAGAAGCCCGTGATGTGACAATCAATGCTCTGTTCTGGTGGAGGGCCATGGCTCTCAACACTCACCCTACAAGTGCCATTATGACCCTTTGGAGGGCTTGGATCTCGTATAGGGAGGCCAAGTCCAAGATGAAGACCAACCTGCAATCTAGTATAAGATCTAATGTGTCTCCTCACCTTTCAGTACAACAATCCATTAGTGCAATTGACTAAATGAGATTGCTAATCAGGGGCAAAATTGGACACTTCATAGTGGCATGCCCTTCCAATGGGCTTTAGAAAGTACAGGTGTTTCCTTTCTCGACAAGGGAGGTTAATAAAGGACCCTATTAGGTGATTTTAACCTCTAATGGAGTGATAGGTCCATGGTACATCCATCAAATGCCAGGTGTCATGTGAAATGATGATGGAGCGGAGTGGGGGCAAGAGGGAAGGCTCCAAGCCACATGCCATGGTACAAAGGTAGTTATGATGAAGGAAGCCCACACATTGGGTGTACAAATGTAGGAGGGAGAAATCGTGGTACATGAGTTACCCTGACCTTTGTTTTTCGACCCTTCTTCATATGTATTTTTCCTTTTATTGATTTTTCTTTATTTTACTGCTAGGGGCTCCAGGGGATGAGATCATGATATGTATGATGTAGCATTGATTACCCCCTTAAGGTTGAGCAGTTAACGAGTCACCAGGGGTTGGGACAATCATGGGTTCCTTAATGATGTAGGGGGGCACTTACTGTTGAGATTTTGGGGTAGCATCAGATGTGCTCTAACTCCCAAATTTTGTGGAGGAGCTGGAGTACATGAGATCTCCAAGACCCAGAAAGCATTTAGAAGAATTCCATCAAGTTTAAGAGATATTCAAATAATTAATATTTTTAATTAAGGACCCTAAGTCTAACTTAGGAAAATTAAAAGATTAAAGTGAATTAAATTAAACATGTGATGAGAATGACTTAAGTTACGCAGATCAAGCAGCTTCTAATCTTAGTCGTCGATTAGAGATTAGATCACGGTCGTTGGTTTGCCAACGAGAAAAGTATAAGAGAAGCGCTTGCGGTCAGTTGGAGAACACACACATTGGCGGAGCATTGAAGCTAAGCTGAAATTCTAGGGTGTGGTTTGCTAAGAATTTCAGGAGGAGTTTGCAATGCAGCGAGGGGCAATATTGGCAAGGGGATGATCTAATCCCAGGCCAAGAGTACAACAGCGGTAGAGAGGCAGCATACCGAGCAGCGCAGAGGCTACCCAGAGCCACGTAGTCTAGCAGAGGCAGCACAAAGGCAGCAAGGGCCATGCAAGGTTGACACAGGCCCAATCAAGGCAGCGCAGGGGTAGCATAAACCCTTCAGTGGTGACGCATGCCCTTCCAGTGCAGCGCAGAGGCTGACGCAGGCCAGGAAGGTTGACGCAGAGGGATGAGGAGCAGCGATGGGGTTTCTGCTGGGCTAGAAAGGGCTCGAGTTCTGTAAATCCCGTTTGAGGGTGTGAAACAGCCATATTTTTTGTCTCCGAGTGAAAGAGGTATTGTTTCCGTGTTTTTCTCTGTAGGGCTAACCAAGTCTGGTGCCCAGAAAATGTTGTATTCAGAATCTGCTTAATAATAAAACCCTCCATAGCTAGCTGCATTGGTTTTCTCACATTGGGTTTTTCCAGGGACATTTGTCTGAAAAATCTGTGTCACTTTGTCATATGAGTGTGCTATTCAGTAAATGATATGGATGTGTAGATTGTTATTTGTATTTACTTCGTTGTTTTTCTGAATATTCAGAATAATAACTTGTGTATTTAATCAAGTAGAAGAAGTAAATTGAGAATTAACAGTAGGATTTCTTAGAATAAGGAATTTTCAGACTTACAAGGGCCCCAGGAACCAAGGTGATGGCCATAGTGATAGGGGGTAAAGCTCATGTTTGGCTTTTTCTCACCTACTAAATTTTCACGTCTCGGCCACCTTTTGCATTTTGTGTTACATTTCCTGTTGTATGTGGCCAAATTATGCAGTTATCTTTCTTTTTAGTTGCATCAACCTCTGGGGCATCTTTCGAGGCCCAACCCAAAGTGTGGATAAGGAAAGGGAGAGGCTAACTCCTTTTGGACCCAAATGGGAAAAATGTGAAAAGGGGGTGTAATGAATGGAGGGGACTGAAATATATGGTGTCGGGAAGCGGGACCACACAACCAAAATTAGGGTTTCCCACGTAGTGCCACTCCTAAAGCTAGTAGCCAATAGAGGAGATCCCACGGGACTAGGATACAAGGTTAACCACCAAGTTGGGACAAGGGAACAAGAGTAGAATCCAAGCCCATTCTTTACGCCATATCACCCCACTAATCCATGTCCAAATGTTCCCAAGAAAAGCAAAAATAAACACCAAATTACATAATGAAAAGTCATGCCTTCGGGGTTGGAGGGCCCACCTTCAAACATATGATCATAATAGATGGGCAAGGGCACAGAATGGTTGGCTCAGGTAGTGAAGAATAGTGGCACATTGAGTTATCTAGGTGCTACAAGGGGCTGTTGGCTGCCAGCTGAAGACAAATCTAGGAGAAAATTTCTCCTATAGGGGTCGCCCACTGGTGGTGGGTAACACGACTTAACTCACATATTTGTGTACTTTTTGTATTGCGCTTTCAGTGTCTGCATATTACCCTAGGCTCTTTGAAGGGTTAGGGTAAAACTTTTAAGATTGTAAAGTTATTAACATGCCTGAATAATGGAAAAAGCTTTTCTTCATTTTTACCACAATATTCTACTCAGTATAATTAACTTTTTTATTTCCATCTTGTAAGATATTTTCTTTGAAACTTATCTAGATTGCACTTGAGATGAATGTTACCAGACCCCCAAAGCATGCAAGTTCCGGGAATTTACAGCCCAGAAAATCTCCACGAAAATTCTTCTAAAACTCACTTTGGCCTAGAGGACTTCTCTTATGGAATGTATTCTATATTTATGTAGATAGCTGACTTCACTATTTTATTTTTTTATGTTGACACAATTTAACGACATATTCAATATATTCAATCCAATTTGAACCTGGTAATTTAGCTTATTCCTTTAAGCAGGCCACAATTGCCACTATTCTGGTACCCAAACTGCTTCAATTACTAATAATATATCAGTTCATCTCAGATAATGAAATGCTTCAAGCCAACAAAAAGCTTGAATTCAATTACTCAGCTGGTTCCAGATTAGACACATCGTTCTGTTTTATATTTAATGCAGTCTAATCCCTCAATATCAACAAAGAAAAAAGACACAACATCAAATTACCAAAAATGTTCATAATGAACTGTCATAGTTTTGATTATTGGATAAAAAAATTTCGATGAAAAAAGCCGAATTAAAATTAACAAGTCTGATGAATTCAATCGGCCCAATTCAGATTTGTAGCAAATTTAAAATGTTAAAGGAAATATAAGAAGAAATGAAAATCAATAAAGAAAACTTATATCAATCATTTAGTCAATTTTGACATGTTTTATCAAATTTGAAATTTCTAAAAAATTGCCTATTTCTTCTTTTTTATGTTAATGATGAATCTTATGGGACCTTTTACACTGACAAGTTTCTCAAACTTTATCTTTACCCATTTCAAACTTAAACTCAAACCATGCTACTAAGTGCCACGCAATGTCATAGTGGACAGTCAAAGACAAAACTTAAAGTCCCTTTAACATTCTTATGTGCACCAATGTAGATTGCAACAATCTAACAAATCTAGCTGTGTGAGCAGGAAAAGATAAGGCATTTTGTGGCTTCCTTTCAAAATCAGGTTCCTTTCTTACCATTCCAATATGTTTCTTCATGTTAGGATGGTATGGAAGCTTTTCAATGGGCCTGCATATGAAACATTGTGCATTCCCAATTTCAGTTCCAACCAAAATGAGAATCGCTGAGGAAAGTAGGTAAATATCAAATACCTTACAAATTCCTTGACATCAAATGTGAGCAAACAACAACAGTAATAAAATCTTACCCTTTAACATCAAGTGTGTCCCCTGGCTTTAGGTGTGCAAAATGCTGGCTCATTTTTCCTTCAGGGTATGTCTGCGTTAAATAAAATTTAAACATACTGTGATGTACTCTCATCCTTTTAGTTTATGGAGTTTCAATAAGTCCACTGCAATGAATAAATAAATAATTGTCCTGTATAAATAACATCTCAGGACAGCACTTCAAATAAGTATATATTCAAACAAAACCAAGAAAAGAAGTCGAAAATAAAACTCCAGATGTGCAATAACTAGAACTGCCAACTGAAATTTTCCACATACATATCCTGATTTTAGGTGCAAGCAGCAAGCAAGTAGTAATCAAGTCACAATGTTCTCACATCAAATACAGAACACAAATTAGTGACAAGTATAAATGTGTGTCAAAAAAATTTAACTTTGATGGATAGAACTTTCATATTTAAACAAATACTAAATTAAAAATATAGGATTAACCTGTAAGTTTTAATAATATATAACTAAACGCTGTCAAAAACAGAGTAGAAAAATGTTCAAGCATATATCTTTACTAAATCTTAGTTGTACCTTGATTAGCAAATCAAAATATCCCTTCGATTCCGGATCAGAAATAGGAGTATACCTGAGAAATTTGAATTGAGGTCAAAAATAGGTCTTAAAAAAAATAAACATATGGACCATAGCAAGAAAATTATGGAATAAGTTGCACACCTTAACATTTTTGAACAAGCAACAAATAAAGGAGAATGACAGAGGAATCTCTAGATATCTGGAAAAAGAATTGGTACACTAAGAATTACAACATGAACCATGGAGTTGTACAACCTTTCTTGCAGGTGAAAATAGTTATGGAAAAAAATTGTTTGGTATTGACCTAGAAAATAATATGTTTTCATCTTCTGCCACTACTTACAACAGGAGTGATATAAATCATGAACAATGGAGCTGTACAACCATTCCTGCAGGTGAAAATATTTATGGAAATAATTTGTTTGGTATTGACCCAGAAAATAATATGTTTTCATCTTTTGCCACTACACCCTCTCGCTCCTGTTGAAGGCTATAGACCACTCGTCTCTCTCCAAAGTGTATCTTGCAAGAAGAATACACATATGTGGAAACATATGAAATCTGAAGCATAAAATATGACTTTTTTTTAAGCATATGTGCAAGATTATCTGAGAAACAATGCATAGTAGAAAGAACATACATCTGTGACATGATCTGAAGCAGAAGATGATCTTCGGCGCTTATGGAAGACTAAAGCAGACCTAATTGTCGACAGTTTGAGGAAGCTTATCTTGCAGATCTTGGAGGGTTGACGAGTTCAGTCTGTCTATGACTTGGATTTCTCCTGTTGACTAAAGATTCCATAAGGAAAGGATTGCTGGGTTTTCCCCTTGTGGGTTTTTCCCTGGCCTCTGGCCTAATTTCTAGTGTCGCTTGTCTTTTCTGTGCATTGTACTTGTATAATTGCTGGATGACCTAAGTAAATGAAGAAAATACTAAATGAAAAGCATTTATGAACAGTCCCAAGTAATTATCTTGACTAGAAATTCTAGATTGCACCTGAATTTCAACATGGTATCAGAGCTAGTTTCGAGAAAGCAGTCTGAAATGAAGTATATTAAGGTCCAAATTATTTCTGTGGTTCGTTTTTGGATCCTTCTGTGGTTTGCTTTGGAACTGAGGCTGTACTTCTGTTCTCTAATGAAGAAAGATAAAGTGTTCTAGTCCCATTGTAATATCCCGTAAGGGATATTTAACCAAATGCAGAAAAAATACCGAATACCACACTTTGCCGTAAATAAATATTTATTCAACAGAAGATTGCCATGTAATATAAAAGATAGGAAATGCTGCAATCCAATACCGTATAGAACAGAAGGAAAATCTCAGCTTTTATTATAGATAATAAACAAGCCTACACATAGATCCGACCCAAGTTAGCGCCGAGATAGAAAACCGGCCACCAAGATAAGTCATGAAATCCAAGAGACCGGCCACAAACCGATCGCCACTTCCTCCCATAAATGTTCTAAACCGAACCCACCGAAAACCCTACAAGCTTCCAAGTTGAAGATCCGAATGATCCCCACACCAAACTCGAAGCTCGTGAAACTCCTAAGTGAAGTCTCTCAAGAGAGGCTGGGTTTTCGTCCAACACTCACAAACCACCCGAGGGTTTCCGTCCCGGGGCTACGTTATAAGTAGAGAACCACGTCCTCAAACCTCGCACACACAAGCAAATGATCTATTCCAAAGATGTCTCCCAATGGCCTCCTCCCCTTCCTTTTATAGATCCCTTGGAGCCTTCTAGAGCATTATTTTATTATTATTTTATTTATGGAGCACTTTTTTCCTTTTATTAAAATATTATAAAATATTCTCTTTTAATGCGTAAAGGGTATATCGGCTACCACGCCTCCTCCGTGGCCACTCAAATCTCTCGTCTAACCTATTCCATCGTGCAGGTCTCTCGTCCCGGTTCCGATGAGCTATTACACTAAGGTGTTCCATCGTGTATTCCCTCCCGGAATGCCACCTTGAGCATAACTTGTACCGAGTTAAGCCATAAATAACTCAAAATTCCAAAAGTTATCTAATGCATCGAACGAAAGCCAACCGCTCGATGGTGGAGTATATCAAGCGAATGCCTCCAAACACCATGAAAACTCCTCAAAACTCCTCCGAAAGCTCCCCGAGCCCACCGATAGCACCAATCTCGTACATGTGACCTCGTCCGCTCCTAACTCGGGAAGTCCCTCCTAGCCCTCGTCACAGATACCAAAAATGGGAACATTACGTACCTTCCGCCCAAGATTGCTTGCCCTCAAGCAATCGAAATATGTGGGCCACCTCCGTTGGCCCGCCACATCTCATATCCAACGTTCAGATCCTATACCAACCTCTCCGGGTGCCGCTATGCACCGTGTCAAACCTTCCTGCACGTACCCCTCAACGTTCCGGATCCCAAACTCGATCTTCTCTCTCGTCCCAGCTCAACAAACAACTTCTCCCCGATCCCATCGCCACCCTCGGCCAATCATCGCCCAAGTCCCACTGGGCCGGGCCCGGCACACCGCCTCTCGACTATACTCGATGCCCCATGAAGTGAAGTCGGCCAACAAGCATCAATGCTCCCCTCGCCCCGTTGTGTTGTACCTATAACCGTATAAGTCGCTCCACCAACTCAGACACCACCATCACCTCTCTCCAATCCAACTCCGGCTCAATCCCACACCGATCCTACTCGAAATCGTGAAGGAGTCCTCGAAGTAACGACAATCGTGCCCTCGCCAACCGGAACCTCGTAACAAGCCTACTATGTCTATGGGCCCTCGCTTCTCGCTATGCTCCCTACGAAGAATATTGTACCACCAAGAGGGTACCAACTCACATCTTCCCGCTACCTATCCCGGAAGAAGAATCCCATGGAAAACAACCACACATGGAACACACCTGTGGCAAGTCACGCGCCCGTAATCAACTCCCACCGCTTCCGCTCTCGTCTACCAATGGAAGTCGCTCGTAGAAGGAAGCCCCTCTCTTCACAACGAGACATCCAACAACACTGCTAGTCCCATCCATGCATGCCCGAAGGGGAATGATCCGACGCTCCAACTTGCCCTCTCCGATTGTACCATCAGTGAATCTAGTCGTTTCCCAATGTGACCAACTTGGCCGCCGACTTGGCACAAGTCACCCTCATACCCTCCGCCCCTGGGTTCCGCAACAAAATGGCCTCCCGACCGACGTGGCCTTTCTCTCAAAACTCAAGGTCCGTCTCGGAAGCCGATGATACCGTCGTCCGGCGACCATCATCCGAATACCTCTGCACCGGCTAGTGCCCTCAGCTCGCAAACTATCCCATCGCACTCGAAACGCTCAGAGGATATGGATCCGCAACCCGGTGTCTCCAGGCATCCGATCGCTCCTCCTCAAAGGCCGACCCCAATGTTAGTCGCATATCTGGTCATAGCTCACAATCGCTCAGTGCTCATCTAGATCTCACCCAAGGAAATGTCATGCCCGATTTCCATAGTATCCTCCTCCTCGCCGACTCGTTCCATCATGCTACCGTCGGGAACGTCGACAAGTGACTCATCACCCGTAGTATCACCTATGCTGTGGCCCCCGACCGCTCACCTCGCACACTAGAACACAGCCCGTTCATCATCATCTCTCGCATGGCCGCCTCGCCCTTTTTAAGCATCCTCATATGATCCCCATGGACTCATCTCACAGGCGAGTCCCTCATCCTCGGCACATGCATGAACGCCACTCCGTTTCACTCGCCACCCTTCATCTACATTCCTCACACATGAGTGATCGTGCCCCTGCTGTCTTTGCAATGAAACAAAGTCCTTCCTCCCTGTACTTACCGCCGTCGATCGACCAAACCGGAGCCGCCGTCCGGTCAACCTGCTCCCGAGAAACTCAATGTTCGCTCAACTAGCCCTTGGGCTAGCCTACAAGTGTAGGCGAGACCAATCGTTCTCTCCTCCAAATGCTCAAGAACCTATCCAACTCCCTAAATGGCCTACCGTCTCTCATACATGACGACAAGATGGACCTGTCCGTGCTATTGTCGTGTCGCAATAATGTCTCCTAATGCCTACGAAGCACCGGGAATATCCGCAAAATCAAGTCATCACACTCCAAGTCAAACATGCGCATCTCATGAGTCCCAAGCCATGGCCATGGACTTCTCAAAACTTCAAGCTTCCCAAATGTAGAGCTCGCACATTGTCCAAACTCGAAAGGTTCCTGTACTATCAACCGAAAATTCTTCTCAATATCATCATTGGTAGGGAGGGTAGGGTGCTGGTTATCCTCGTACACGTCGAAACAAGAGGCAACTATCACCGGACTCTCTCACTTGGATGTTCCAAGAATCAAGCCATAGATGATTGCAAAGTTATTGCATGGCTCCAAAGCCCAATTCAAGACCAATCAAATTATTTAATTTTTTCGAGAGACAGATTCCGCCCTCCTCTAACATGGGCAAGTCATCCCCCACCTTCCACTCTTCAAGTCCATCCCCCCATATTGCACCAATTTCCACTTCTTTCTCCCTTTGTATATTCTTCTGATGCTCTTGTTTGAGCAAATTATGTACCTTCGGGAGAAGGGTCTCCTACTGCTCGTTTTTGTTCTCTCGGTTTCTTCGTTTTTATTTTCATCAATCCGTTTAGAAGTTCCTCCATGGTTCAACTCATGATAAAATTGACTGTTTTTCGTAGTTATTAATTTGTTTAAGAAGGTACGTACTTATGGTCGTAGGGTACAAGCTATTTAAACAAGACAAATAGACACCGTCGTAGGTGCCTTTATAGATTATATTTCGGGCAATGCTTTTCAATGGATTACATGTACCAATAGACTTCAAGAACACTTTATGACAACTTAAATAGAAATATGACCGATATAACCAATAACAAGAGCGTAAAAATAGAGTGGACAAAGAATGAGCAAAGTGTAGAACCCGATGTTTTAGCAAAACGTCATTACGCGGAAGATATTTTTCTGCATTATCAATCCATCCGTCGTCGTAGACCGTGAGCTCGGTTTTCATTCCGGCACCGACTTGACGAAGCATCGTTATTTCTTAACTCCACGACGAAGCGTGCTTGACCGTCACAAGTGGCAACAAAGTCAATGTAATCACGGTGTCCGAAAAGAGTATCGCACGCCCACAAATCTCGTTTTTTCAATCTTTTCAAAATGTCTCTTGTCGCTTCTGATGTCAAAAATCTCGTTAACACTTTCGCTGGAACATAAACATCAAAATTGCGTCTTCAACACACACCTCTCTATAGCGTCCCACGTTTAGCAACAACTCGTTCATCGTGATAGTAGTCGTACGCATCTGATTCTCCGAAACCAAATACGCTCAAAATAAGTCTTTATTGCATGATCGCATGACCTACTACAGAATAGATCAAATTTAGGTAAGAAATACACACAAGGAAATATCTCCTTACGCACAAAGCACAAGGGTATACTGCATAAAAGTAGCATACGCCCAAATAGCAGAGAATAAAAATCACGTTGGTCGCTTAGGAAATATGCACCGCCTATTTAAACCGAATCACGATTCAAGCATTCGCATACCGTTCCTTTCGCTCGTAAAACAACCATCCAACGCAAAATTTGACCCATCGATAGCACCATGACTCTCACTAATGTTATTCGGCCAACACACAACAGAACCCGTAACGGGTATCTCACCACGTGGTAACTGGACCCTCAAGATAAAGACTTTCTGGTCCCGGGATCGAGACTTCGTACACTGCTATTTTCTTTAATTAATATCATGTCATGATCGTTATAATTCACCTGTAGTTTTACTCTGGACTAACGCAACCGCATCCGCCCAACAATTGTTGCCGAGCCACGACCTGCGCTCACGCCATCTCTCTTACTTCCTCGATCAATAATTCTCGTACCAATTGTGGCCTACCTCTACTCCACTTCAAGAAATTCCGATCCACCACCGGAAAACACGTGCTCACGACCGCGATCTCGGCCCCTATGATATGGAGAATTCCACGTCAACAAAATCGTGGTCCCCTTTCTCAAAGGAATTCTTCCATTTGTGCTCGTAGCCGATCGTCTTCAATTATTTGGCCTTAAATTTATGACGGCCTCTAATCATTTATGGATGTCTTCATATCCTCACTCCTCAACAATTAGCAAATGGCTTGAACTGCATGCCCAACTACAATTCGCGACAACAACCCTCTTCGCCTAAATTTTTGTTGGATACCTGCACCCTAATTTTACAGACTGTGATGAATTTGGTCAACACGACCTGGACGCTGCGTAAACTCATAAAATATGAGCTGGCTCTACAAACTTTTAATTTCCGGACCCTTCGAATATTTCTATGTCAAACACATAATCATCCCCATAAATTTAACACGGCCCCAAAATTCTTCGTACTTGATAAAACTAAATTCTTCCTTCGAATCGAGCTCACGCAGCTTAGCCTTTGAAATTTCACGGAAATTTCTACCTACCATCGACCCAAATTGAGTTAATTTTTGACTAAAATATCCATAAAGCTTACGTCCGTCAACAAACCACTTCCGCTTTCTCATGAAATACCAGAGAGAATTTGTATGGTGGCTCTTGCTATTTTAATAGTATCTCTTTTGTAAGTTTTTGTAAATTTATAAAACGACAATAACAATGGTGCCTCGATAAACCTCGATCTTCTTTTATGTACTTCAAACCCTTTAAAGGATAACAACTAAAAGTAGAAAACCTTACAGCCGAGCCAAATCCGATGCTCCGATACCACCGTAATATCCCGCATGGGATATTTTAACTAAAATGCGTTAAAAACATCGAATACCACACTTCGTCGTAAAATAAACATTTATTCAAACAAAAGATTGGTTATGTAAACAAGACAGGGAAATGCCTAAACTAACACTATAGAATAAAGGAAAAATCTCACTTTTATTATAGACAATAAACAGGGTTTACATATAGATCCCTCGACTCACAGCGCCGAGGATAGAAAACCGGCCACCAAGACAGCCGACCCGCACCGGCCACAACCACCGCCGCACTTCCTCCCGCAACACCGAAATCGAACCCACCGAAAATCGATGAAGCCCAAGTTGAAGATCTCATCGATCCCCACACCAAACTCGTTTCCGTGAAACCCTAAGTGAAGTCTCCAAGAGAGTTAAGCTATCCAACACTCACAAACCACCCGAGGGAGCTCGTCCTCGCTGGCTTAGAAGCAGAGAACCACGCTTCCCAAACCTCGCATATACAAGCAAATGATTCTTATCTCCAAAGATGTCTCTCAATGGCCTCCTCCCTTCCTTTTATAGACCTCTCGGAGCCTTCGTAGCATTATTTTATTATTATTTTTATTTATGGAGCACTTTTTCCTTTTTATTAAAATATTATAAAAATATTTTTTTTAATGTAGAAAAGGGTATATTCGCTACCACACGCCCTCCGGCCACCTAAATTTCCCGTTCAATCGTCCCATCTTGTAGGTCTCTCGTCGTCTCAGTTTCCGATGAGCTATTACACTAAGGTGTTCCATCATGTATTCCTCCTGGAATGCCACCTTGAGCATAATCAAATGAAGTTAAGCCCATAAATAACTCAAAATTCCGAAAGTTATTTTAATGCACTAACGAAAGCCAAACTCATTTTAGATGGTGAGCATATCAAGCGAATGCCTCCACCACCATGAAAACTCCTCAAAACTCCTCCGAAAAGCTCCCCAGCCCACTGAGGCACCATCCGTACATGTGACCTGCTCATCTCTGAACCTCCGGAAGTCCCTCCTAGCTCGCTGACGGTGATACCAAAATGGAACATTACACCGATATTCTGAAGATTAGTTTGGTCCAAGCCATGTGATCAAGACAACCAGCCTTCGTTATCAAGTTCGTGTAGAACAGTCCGAGTTTCTTCGTTGCAAGTCGCACCCTTCGTGGCACTGGTGTCCGGGCCACCTCTCCGGGACAAATTTCCGAAACTCTTTCTGTGGAAAGGGTCTCATATTACCGTGGCCAACTCTCGTGGCCGTGGCCACACATCGTGATTTATACCGTCAAGAAGGAATTAAATTCCTCTCGTGACTATCTTCTTTATAGTATTTACTTATTTACTTCTTGTGGAAGAGGCCGTAGATCCTCTCCGCAATATGACCTGTGTTCCCCGCAGCGGCTTCTGAGATGATGTCAGCGCATGTCTCCTGATGATGGTCCGGTTCTTTCTCCCGATGTTTTAGCCCCACACCCAAGAATGCCCTAACTCCAATAGAAAGGCAAAGATCGTGAAGCATCAAAAGAAAACATGACTTAATTTTATGATACATAGCCTGGACACTAGCCCGAGCTACCGTGGCTTAACCGACAAGCATAATGGTGAAAATCTGAGCCCACTATGTTGCGTACGCAGATCATTTGCACACATAGCGTATACGAGATCTCTTGAGTTAATTATCTAGGCTTCCGTAACTCCGAATGGTTAAGAGATTACCTCCATCTCGCTTGCACTACTAATTAACTCTCGCTAACAAATAAGGATACTTCGTGAAGACCAAGAGTCTTAGCTTGAGCCACTCCTGTGAGAATAACATGATACAAAAATCTCTAATCCCTGCACTCTTGTAAGGAAACCAAATTCCGCAAAGACAATAGGATATCTCGTTCTATACATAATAGATAAGTATGAGATCTAGACAAAGGGACAAAGGCTTGGAGCCGACCGATAAGCAGCCTCAAGAAATTTTGCTTACCACAATGACGAAAGCAAAGGATCGAGAACCAATGTTCCACCAAGTCCCCCTGGAGGGGTGGGGAGCAAGGGGCGAGGGAGAGCGCGGAGCCACCTTATGCAAAAGTCTCCCTACCAATTTTCAGTGAAAAACGGGGGGACGCGTGGTCATAAAAAATTATAAAATATAAAAATATATATAATATTATAATATTATATATGATATCATTGAAAATTTAATAATTAATATTTATAAATTTAAATTGTATTTTTTCATTTTTGCAAGGAATGCATATACAGCTATCATATACTTACATCATGGTACAGAAATCATAAATGATAAAATTTAAAATTATAACTACGAATGATGAATCATCTAACTAAAACAAATTTAAAAGCTAAAACTTAAACATACATCATAGATTCATATGTGAATTGTAACTGAATTGGTTAAATGCAAGCATTAACAATGTACAATGAAAATAAAGTTTAAGATATCATATGAGTCATGACATATACATATCATATCAAGATTCAAAATAAACTTTAAACTAAGCTACAACTCAAGTCTCAGTATAAATATTAAAACTTAAAAGCAAATAAGTTTAAAGTTATGTTTTATAACAATGAAACATAAAACATAAAACATAACCTTCACCTCCATGCAGCATAAGTCATGGTTTTTCCATGGTCATAAAGTGCTACAGGTTGGGCGAAAGTGCTAAGTGCGAATATATAATGATATAATATAAAATAAATGAAAACTAAAAATTAATTTAATTAAACAATCGATTAATAAAACATATTTTTTATTTTTTTCATTTATTTTTTTTTTTAAATTGGGGCCCCACACGCCCCTCCCGTGCCCCCTGCGCCTGCTCCCTCCCCGTCCCTCACGCCCTCACGCTCCTCACGCCTCCCGAAAGCACCCTCGACCCCCGTTCCCTCACGCTCCTCCCGTCCCCTCGATCTCGAACCGAGAAACGTCCCTCGACGTCCTCTCTAATTTTTCGATTTTGGGGCGTCGGGAAACGTCCCCCAGAAGTCCCCAAGATTCCCACAGGGGGCGAGATTCGAATTTATAAAGGCGAGACCCTGCATTGTATTCGTTGGAGAACTAATAAAGTTGAAATATTACTACTTATATTGTGCAATATATCAATTATCAAAATTTTAACATGTACGCACACAAATATGTTCACAAACCGTATATCCTCCCAAAGGTGTGTGCTTTTAGAAGCCTACACACCTTTGTATAAAATGCCAGACCTCGCTTGCAATGTTAAGCCTTTATCAATTTGGTCAAATTTTCCAGAAACCATACTTTGCAATTTTGAAGCCACTGTTAATTTTTGAACACCAACTTAGGAAAAGGGAAGCCAAAATATTGAGTTTTAATGTAAAATACCTAAAGATGAAATACAGCCACCCCTGGAAGAGAAATCGATTTGGCTAAGGGAAAGGAATATTTGATGGAGGGACCCACGGGGGGAAGCGAAGTTGCTAGTATAAATGGAAGATAGAGGATGGCATGACAATTCCTAGCAATTTGGCAACTAGGCCAAACTCCACTTTGGACCGCTTATGATGGAGATGATATTTTTGTTCCATTTCTTTCAGAGGTGCAAGATTGATCTAAAGATCATCTTTGCTTCGATGAGCAGGTTGTATTTTGAATTTATTTCCCATATGCAGAACAACAAGGGCTGCTGTAATGTAGTGGCATACCACAAGCCCCAAAAGATGTGTTTCCACCTCATTGGATGGATACAGTGACAATGGGAATCCTCTGACCCTGGACACTGACCATCACACATCTCTCTCCTTCCCATTGGTTCAGATGTCTTCAAGAAGGCTTCTTTATCTCTCCGCATGTGTGAAAGGGCAGCTGCACTTAACGCTTAAGGCTTTGGCCACGTTGACCTTGGGTCAACTTTCATTATTTATTTCAGCCTGGGACAAGAATCGATTTTGGAGGCCATTAGGGGACACGAAACTGGTGAAATATGGTTCGTTTTGGATCACAGATTGGACCACATTTTGACCAGTGTTGACTCATATGGGCGACTGTGCTCAATCGGGGAAATTCAGATTGTTTGGGTTGACTTTGGATCGTTCATTGAGGCCGAGTTTGGATCGGGGTTTCGACCGAGCTCCATTGGGGAGTAAAGGCGGAGCCAATTCTAAAGATTCTCTCCTCTCGCTGGGTATGGTCTCCACATTAGTGCTTCTTCTCAGCATCACCAAAATATCAGGTCTTTGTTCCCATACTTGTCTTCCAAGTATTTTGTTTATGTTTCATCGGCATTTTTGCTTGTATTTCGGGTAGCGTGATTTCTAAACAAAGAATTGAATTGTCTAATAAGAAAAATTGAAGCGAAATTGCTCAAGCATAGAAATATACCATCATTAACTAAAATTAACAGAAGATTTGTTTTTACAGACAAAGCTCAAAGCAAGAGTGAGAAGAACAATCACCAAAGTTGATTGGACAAGGACAAGGGTCAATGGCTTTCTCACTGCTACTTCAAATCAAGGACAAGCTCAATGATAAGTCTAATTACTGTGCATGGAAAAATGTCCTGGACTCTGACACTGGAGGAACAAGAGATCTATGGATTATGTGCAGGGAAAGACTACCTGAGCCTCCATCAAATGCACCCACCGCCACTAAAACAAAATACAAGAAAGGGGAAACAAGGCGAAGAAGATCATCAGATTCTATTCACAAGCACTTGGTTGCTTATATCACCGCACCGGCACATCTAAAATGTATGTACATAAGCTGGTTGGTATGTTCAAGGCTAGCATTACACCGGCCCTTTGAAGAACAAGTTGGGACATCAAGATGGACATGGAGAGTCCATCAACCTACTTCATGAGGATCAAATTCATAATTGATCTCTTAACAATTGTGTAATGACCCAACTCGAGTTATAGGGAACAGACAGAATATTAGTACATATGATATTCCGTGATGATGATAGCTACATATGCAATGTATCATGTACGTGATTTGTATATGTTCTTAACGTTAATCAATTATGAAAAGTCTTAGTGTAGGGTAATGTGTGAATTATTGAAGTATTTAGTAAATACCTACCAAGCGTAAAAATAATGAATGTATTGTGAAAGTTGTTTTACCACTATCACAATATAACTAATATATTGTTCAAATATGTTACTGATTTATGCAAATAAAAGATGATATTTTAGAATAAAATCTAAGATATTTGCTTTAAATGATGATATTTAATAATAAATTCAAGATATTTATTAAAATGATGATATTTAATAAATCCAAGATATTTATGTAACAATAATATTTTAATATTATAACTCTAAGATATTTTAAAATAAAGATATTTTAATACTATTCAAAAGGAGATTTGACTAAGATATTTATTAAAAGAGGATATTTTAATACATATCTTGGGAAGGGGATTTAAGGAAAGGAGAAGTTGGGGAAACTTGATGGCATGGGGAGTGAGGTGGGAACTGACTGATGCTATCGTAGGATTTCTAATTGTGGGAGACCAAAGCAATGAGTTCTAACAGATTCATAGAGTGATCTTCGATTACATGAGTTTGATACCGTGGCCAAGGATTTGTCTTCTGATCTCAGGACCCTGAGAGGTTAATTCCTGATAGGTCAGAGGAAAATGGGCGTTTGGTAATGGGAGCGGGAGCCATGGCAGAAGTCAAGAACATCTTCAAACACGCTCTGGTGTAAATATTCAATAGTGAATTGATAGTACAGTGCTTCAAAAATTTCACGCCGTATTGCGTAGTATCAATTTTGTTAATGATTGTTAATTGAGAAAAATTTAGGGCCTTACACATGGTATCGTAGCACTAAGCCTGAGTTCTCTGCATCAGCCTCTCCATATGGTCTAAATTTAATATGAAATTGTACCGTAATAATAGTAAAAAATAAAAACAGCGGGAATTTAAAGCATATTTTAACAATAGATTTGTTTAGTTTTATTTATTTATTTATCTACTTTCTCACAAAATTACATGCCTTAAAAAAAATTTTAAAAAATCGTAAGGGACCAAAACAAATTATATATTAACAGACCCGCCATTCGATGAAAATTACAGCAAAGCCATTAGAAGTCCAAAGTTCTCATTGTTTTTTGATTGCATTGCAGTGCAACAAAAACAAAATCCAAAACCTACTGCTGAATCTCAGAACATTCATTCCTTCGGGCGTTCAATGGCAAAACGCAAGGCTAAGGCCAAGGTTCATCCCGTGGTCGTGAATTCAATTGGATAAAATACCTCGAAAGGGTTTTCAGAAAATTTTATTGCTCGTAAATGAACTCCTTCCGCATATACGCTCCGGTACACTGAAGGAAGCGACCATTGTCTCAGTTCAATGAAAAATGACTACCTGAGTCTACACAACTCGTTCGCAAAGAAGTAATGCCCAGCTATTGGAAATATGTTCAACCACCGAAAATAATTAACCCGACGCCTTTCTTTGTGCCTCCACGAAGTAATGACCCAACCAAAGAAATTTATGGAATCGTACTACCTTTATTATCATCACCGGGCTCTCATGGCAAATTCCCAACATAAATTTTCTCGGCAGTAGCAAAGTTGAGCTAGCCTTTCACCTATTATTCCTCGAGCAACTTTATTTACCGTCAAGAGTTTGCCCTCCAAGCCATATCTATTGAAAAGCTCAACACCTTTCTCTCATTTTCAATAGTGCCATGTATTCACAAAACCAAAGCCACATGAGTTTCCAGCTTCTTTTGTCGTACGATATTGACATCCAAGACTTCTCCAGTCAGTTTCTCAAAGAGCTCGCCAAGTTGCCGGTTATCTAAGTTGAAGAGCAAATTGCCTCAAAATGTGCCTTCGTCCCTCAGAAGTTCCACAAATTCATTCTCAAAATCGATTCCACCGCCCTAGCTTCTTCTTCTCCTTCTTGTGTCTTCGACTCCCAAATACATCTACTCCCACTCGAGGCGCTATGACGGCACCCTTCTGACGCTACCCCTCTTTCTTATCGTACGCCGGCGGGGCAGGCGGCGGCTGCGCACACCGAGACCTAGACGAGGGCGAGAGGGAGCCAAGAGCGACGAAGGGAAGTGCAAGAGGACAACCGTGACAGAATGTATTTCTTCTACACGTTTAACATTGATAGAAACGCGAGAGAAGTTCTTTGCTCTGCGACCAAGAACCCGACATTTGTCACCGATAAATTGCGCTTTTTGCTACGTTTCATACTATTCGTAACTATTCAAACATTAAGCCAAGGTATAATTATAAGGTTACTTTATTAAGAAATTTAGGATAATACTTTTTAAATAAAGTTTAATACATTTCTTTCGATTAATATTAGCAACCCCTCATAAAAGAGCTTATATATATATATATATATATATATATTTTAATCGAGTGGCTTTTATCTCGATACATATACATCAAGTACTTCTTTTGTTACATTAAGGTTCATATGAAAGACTAAGGTTTTTAATAACCCATTAAGTGTAGTGTAAAATACTTGCGTAAAGGTCCCAACAATTGATCAAACTCAATAGTAATATGTAAAATTATATAATTATATTTTAATATAAGATTTAAATAAATTATTTGAAGAGTCGTATTAACTCAATTTATCAATAAATTATTTTAATACAAATTAATACCGATATGTTTAAAAAATAATAATAATAATAATTAATAGTTAATTATGTATAAGTTTTAAAATTATGGAACAAGGAGAAAAAAAAATTAATAATAATAATTTAAATAATTAATTATGTATATGTTTTAAAATGCGTATACATCATATATATATTTTATCTAGCACCAAAATGCCAAAATCATTTTTTTATATAGAAAATCATTATATTTGATCCTCTAACATAGATTCAATAGTATATGTCTTAATTTAAAGTACAAAGAGGAATTCATTAAAAAAATAAAAATAAAAAAATAATTGATCTTACAGAGAATAGAGCATTCTAGAGATCATAAAATGAGGGTATATGTAAAGATGGAAAAGGTAAAAGACTCGAGTTATTATTAATTTATATTTATTTTATTTTAATTAGGATATTTATGAAATGTTTGGAGAGATTAATGTTCTACAATGTAAAATTTGAAAAGGTTTACATCGTAATTTGATCTCTCTTAGTTTTCCATAAAGCACAGATTAAATAGTGAGTATCACTAACGACAATAAAACATATATACCAAATCAAAAGGTTGCCAAAAGGAAACTAATGCGATGTTATTTGGATTAGAATTGGATTGTAGTTAGCAATATGCTTATAATATAAGATAAAATTATTAATAATATGAAACTAAACACTTCGCTAGCATTTAACTTCTTAACATTCCACTAGGTGTTCTTTCCATACCTATTGAAGGACCTTTTTTTTTTAAAACAATTAATGATGAAATTAAAGTTTGAGCTGTCACATCATAATATAACTTATAAGTTGATAAGTACTATTTATATTGTCAAATTATGGCTAGTACCTCTCTCAACTACGACGATTTCATAACGAGGGGGATCCACCTTCCTTGTAGAAACTAATATTTTAATGTTAGTCATATTAGTATAATGTTGTAATGTTTAATTGAATCAATACGATAGTCTGTGTCGATAACATATAACTTATTGTATTATTTAGTTCTATTTAATATAATCCATCATGAAATACCAAAGCAAATCATAGAATCCATATACTAGTCAACAAAAATAAGGTGAAGAACATTAGTCCACCCATGGAGTCTTCAGTACTATTAACGACATAAAATTCAAAATCTTATTTGATATTGGTGTTTACTAATAATATCATTTCATCATATGCTGAACAATGTGAGTTGGCAACTTGCAAGAAAATGATTGTGATAGGAAATGGCTTCAGAAAACCCTCAAATTAAGGTTTAGGAGTTGGAGGAATGCAAAGTTAATCTAGGAGTTTGTTCTGAATGAGTTGAAAGTATCAGGATGAATGATCACAATGAGAAATATCTTAATTTCTTAACCATTTCCCAAGACCTCGTGTTGATTCTTGGATATCACCGCCTTACTTTCATACCAGAACAATCATAATATAACCCTAGGTGTATAATCTTGAGTCATCCTTCATAATTTACCCAAAGTATTCAAAAGGTTATGTAATATTCAATAACAGGAAAAGGTTTTTCAACTTTAAAGAATGAAGCTTGAATAATGAGAAAATGGAATTTTATACAATTCGACAAAAAATAAAATAAAAACTGAACTTTAAAAGTAGCTTCCGGGTGATATGGGATATTTATTTTATTAGAAGAGATGGGATATTTAATACTAATGTATATATCGAAAACATATTTCAATTCTTCGTATTATGGGTTATTAATAATAATAAATATATCGACTAAAATAAAAGAAAGTCGTATTAAGCTCAACTTACTTAATTCCTAATCCATTACTTTTACTTTACATTCCATCCGACAAAAGAGTTGGAGACAACTCGTGGATATTAGCTCGAAAAGTCTTCCACAATAAAGTTAGATATTTTGTATATAGTAAAAGTAAAGTTTGAAGTACATTCAAATTTATTATATTAAAATGAAACACATTAACATCACTTTAGAAATTAAACTTTATTTTAACTCCTTTAACATTAAAATGGGAAACAATCCTAATTATTGTATGCAATTGAAACATCCCATTTCTTTCTAGTGATATTGAGCTTTCCACGTATATGTCTTACTACGTGATAAACTATAACTATTGACGACATGAATTTTATGCAAATATTTTTATACCATTTTTCTCATGTTAATACTTTAATCACTATCTAAGTATATATGTAAGTAGAGTGAACGTTTAATTTTTTTATATAGTTTTTAGACCTACACTAATTGGACATTTTGATATTCAACTACTATGTGCCATTATCGAAGCATGGATAATTAACCTATTTGCAACCGTAAGGATATATTGATGTCCACAACAAAATAATATATGCAACATAGCATTGTTCAGAGGAATTTAAATGACCTTCTCAAGGATAACAATGTCAATTAGGAAAGGGAAACTTATCATTACAGTGAACTGCCGTAGCTACACTCAGATGATTCATGGTGATTATTGTAGACATATATAAAGATTATCTGCTCACTTGCTCCAAAGAAGTCAACTCTTTGAGGAAAGAAAAGAATTGTTAATGTAAGCATGACGGTGGCTAATATGAAAAGCACCAATAATGTGAAGCTACAACCACACAAAAGGCTAAGCTGGGTTTGGAGGTAAATTGATGGATGAAAGAAGACACTAACTATTCAAGAAATGTTGGGAGTGAATCAATGGAGTAATCAAATTCGAGAGTACAAGTATGGTTCACTAAAGGTACACCTCAAACGAAGACAAAATTGATGAAATACAGGATAAGATGGTAAAAACCACCTTGTAAGGTAGTAAACACATTATTAGAACAAGACGATATAGTTACCAAGAGAGTGCAGCCGTAAATTTTCAAAGTTTGATCTCCATTGTTGCCATAATATAATTCCATATAGTACCTAGAGACTGAAAAGAAAGAAATTTCAAACTTCTAATGATGACATAGATGTTAGTTATCATAAATCAACTCAGAATATTGAGATCGACAAAAATAGGGCACCAAAGGTGAGTGAGTGGAAGTTTCACAAAGCAATGTAGGACAGACAATGACATTAGATTGAAAGAGTGAATCTATAATAAAATTAATCAATTATAGAATAATTTATGTGCATGGCAACATCTATAATAAATTCTCCCTCTAATGGGAGAGCTCACATTATAAAATTTTTCCTTTAAGTGACTAACTATATCCATGTGATTATGGACATCATGGAGTATGATTAGGAAATTCTATCCCGTGATGCCTTAAAAACCCGAAATGACATAGTGATTACATTCAATATCCACGCTATTGAATTTATTCATAGGGTCTTACCCAAGTTTCGGGAAACAAGTGACATTTACATTTCCAAGTGTAATAATGTGCATTAAGGGAAAAAAGAAAGAAAACTATGATGACTAGAGGTGAGAAAAGAACAAAGCCAATTTTGACTAGCATGTTCTTTTTCAAATTGGAAGCAGACACATGCATACATAGGAACATCTTGCATAAGCAGTGAAATCGGATGAAGTTTTCCACCAAAAATAATTTTCTTAAGGATATGAGCAACATGATTAGTAAGTGGTATTCAAAGCAATGACCTCAGTAAGGAGCTGGGTAACACTCCTAATTTATTAAGAACAATAAGTGATAAGCTAGGAAAATGGTTACAGCAAATATTAAGGATAATAATTACACACCATTAGAAAAGAAGATACATTTGGGTGATAAGATGAGGCTCTAGGGACTAATGAGGAAACGATTAATATGAAGAATAAGGAAAGGCACTGACGGATGTATTGGTGCATGTTTGGATTAAATGAGTCAATATAATAGAAATGAAACAATGGTTTAAGGAATAGTATGTAAAGCGAAATAATATCCTCGGCTAGAGTTAAGACTCTAAATGGTGAAACTTGCAAAGTAAAGAGGACTATACTTCAAACCCGTAACATACTAATAATGTGACTATGCATATCTTGTAAATTGTGAATTTCTTATTGAAAGAAAAGGAAATGACTATTTGGTCAACACTGACATCTTGTTGGAAAACATGACACTCTTAAGTAGACCAAGTATAATGCAAGAACATGACATTTTTCAAGCAAGAATAAATTCCTTCAATGAAAATAAACCTCTCACTAAGGGATCTTTTAGAGTAGCCAATTAACCCATCCTCCATCTCCCGCATAACCCTCAATGATTAGCCCCGCAAACCCTACTCCATGGCATTTCCGGGATTTTTAGGGTTGAAGATGAGCCGGAATAACATGATAAAATAAGTTAATGTTATTATTATCTCTTTGGACTCCAGTACATGCGTATCAAAGATAATTAGGACTTAAAAGACAACAAACAACAAAAATTAAAAGTGTTGGTTGAATCACATGCAGTTTTGTGCCTAGGAGTTCTTAATCAACTCACAGTATCAAGAAATTAGATCATGCTTCAACTGCTGGTAGTGCTTTTGTGCTCCTATTTTGCAATTCATTTCGTTTCTATATATGCAATCACAAAAATTGGATGCATCCTCCCATGTAGATTTAGAATCTCAACTTCAGGACATTTATAAGGCTGATCTTGCTAATATAGTATAGATAATAGTAGCTACACCCTTTATTTGTGTTATCCGTATTTCAGACATCTCATGTGACATTTATAACCTAGAGTTATATTTGTATAAACATTTACTTATTTTGTATAACCTTTACCATATTTTTTGAAATGGATACTTAAGACTCGTCGTTTTGTACTATTACATGTAATAATATATTATTTATGCTAAACATTGTATTTTATACATGGATACCAATATGAAGAAAGTTTTGCTCAAACATTGTTGGTACATGGATACCAATATAAATTATGAATTACGTTATGAATATGGTATCTATAATTTTACATATCAACATAACTCAGGAGATAGAAATATAAAATAATGATTACACTAGACTAGAATAAGGTGAAAAATGAATTTGCTGTACTTTATCGATAAACATAACCAAGCATGTTATATGAACTCAAAGACTCGCTGATCGTAGATATCAACATATTTGTAATGTGTATGGAAATTGTTATTTGAATAACAATTTGCTTTGAATATATTGATACACATGTTATAAAATTGTGGACAAGTGTTTACATCGCAGATGGTATCATTACCAAACCAACCCAAAGCATGATGACGAAAACTCCAAGAACAAATTGAGATTCACCGAGGTTCCATGATAGGGTGTTAACACTTCGATCCTAGCTAGGAGGGGTGGAGGTGTTTCACCGTTTATCCTCCAAAACTCCGGAGTCATGAGGATCTGCGGCAGTCACGCTTCCCTAGATGTGTGATGATGACCGCTACTGATGCCTACCAAGGAATCAGTGTCGATATAGTCGAACGTTGTAAGGCCCTTGGAAGCTCTATGAATGGTTAGGCCGCATAAATTATGCCATGTCATATTCCCGTAGAGGATGGATAGGATGGGAGCAGAAGAGATTATGAAGGAGAGGCATGCTTCTAGAGAATAGCTTGGGAAAACTGTTGCGTGACGTGACTACTAAATTTGTAAATAAATGACTCAAAACATAAATGTTAAAGTGTTTCTGCACACATTAAACGTAAAATTTCGATTATGGTACACCACTCCTATATGATTATACTAATCACTATTATTAATGATGTACGACATAAAACCGAACTTCGGATGACAGTTTTCAAGGAGGGGTGTATGTAATGATGCAACTCCTTGAGATATAGGGAATATAGGAAATATACATGTATATGAGACCTCGTATATGATAGCTACATATGCATGTATCACGTGTATTGCACTAGTATATGCACTAATCAATTATGAAAAAGTCCTAGGCAGTGTAGGTAAATGTGTGAATTATTGAAGTATTGAGTAAAGTACCTAATCCTGCGTAAAATAATTAATGTATTGTGAGAAAAAGTTATGCTCACTACTATCATAATATAACTAATATACTTGCTTTAAAGGAAAGTAAAAGAATTGACTTATGCAAATAAAAGATGATATTTTAATAGCATCCAAGATATTTAATAATGATGATATTTAATAGTAATCCAAGATATTTATTAAATTAAGATAATTAATAAATCCAACATATTTATGAAATAAATAATATTTTAATATAACTCTAAGATATTTTTTAAAAAGAAGATATTTTGAATAAACATCTCGGAAAGGAGAGTTTGACTAAGATGCTTTATTAAAAGAGAATATTTTAATAAATATCTTGAAAGGGGATTTGTGTATAAAAGGAGAAGGGGAGAGAAACTCGATGGGCATGGGACTGAGGGGGTAAAACTCGATACGTATTGCTGTCAAAGTTGATTTCTAACTATGGGAGACCAAAGTGTTGAGTTCTAACAAGAGTCACAGAGTGATCTCGATTAAGTTATTGGAGTTTTGGTGCATCGGAGTCGAAGACTTGTCTTCCTCGGATCCGGGGACCGGAGAGGCGGACTCCTCAAATAGGCCGGGGGAGGGAAATGGTAGTCTGCATGGGAGCTGAGCCATGGCGGGCTGGAACGTCTTCAAACACAGTCACAGTGCAAATATTCAATAGTGAATTGATATATTCTCGCTTTCAAAAATTTCATGTTGGATTGTGTAGTATCAATTTCTGTTAATGATTGCTAATTGGAGAAAATTTAAAGGCCTTTACAAATCGGGAGAGGTCATAGCCGACCGAGAGCTCACACTACTCTCGAGGTGTCTTCGTGCATTGGTATGTATTCAATACGACTATTCTCAATAATAATATAATTCCTGATTTTGATGAATTATTGATGAGATGCACTCAAGAGGAGAGCAAGTGATGATGGAGAGAGACAAACCTCAAATGGAAATGGAGTGAACCTCATCGCCTTCACCGCACATGCAAAGAAGAAGAAGAATATTGGTCCCGAAACTGGTCATAGAGCAAATGTTGAAAAATTAGGGCTTTTATTAAATTTATCTTCTTGATAAGTACTTGTGATTTTCTTTACGCTTCTTCCTTAGATCTTGTCTTCGTTAGATTATTATGTTCTTCTCATCAAGTCAATTATCAAATACACAAGAGACACAATATTTAGGCTTACAAGCCAGGGCCAAAACCTCTCACTCTTTGAGAGGAAAACCCGATCAGTAATTCTTCTTATAGACCTTCGATTGACAAGTACCAATACCATGACAAAGACCCATGACACAAGTATTTCTCAAGGACCCTTGTCGGTATCCTTCACTACTCTTCTTGGCTCCTTCGATCCTCCTTCGCATTGTACTACACTCGCCCGGAGAAGCCCTACTACTACTTCCGCAGCCCCAAATAAAGTGCTTCTTCTTGACTTCCTTCGATCCCAGCCTCTTCTTTCTATACAAATTTCGCCTTCTTGTTGCACCCTTTTTATAAGTCTCTTAATCCCAAGATTGAGCCATACCTCTTTTCACGCTGTAATAACCCTTGTCCTCGCCTCGAGAAGCTCAAAACTACTTCCAAGAGTCTCTATATAAAGTGCTTCTTCTCGACTTCCTTCGATCCTAGCCTCTTTCTTTCGAGAGTACACCCTTCCTTGTCTTCTTGTTGCACCTTTTATAAGTCTCTAATCCCAAGACCGAGCCAGTCTTCATGCCGTCCTTCGCATCCTGCCCTTCGAGATATGCAAATGATACACAATCCCGAACAGAGATATATATATGGCCCTTACTCCTTCGCCGATATGCTCTATCCTTCGCACTTATTACAGTGCCCTTTCCTTTGCTATCTATCCTTCCTTTTATGGACTGCAATTCGCACTAAATTGCAGACTTGTCCGAATTGGATTCCTTACAATGAGGCCGAGTCACACTTATATATAGTGACTATCTTCTGCCTTCAAGCCGACCTCATCTTTAGGAGGTGAGCCACCTTCATGATGGAGGATCCTTAATATATTTAAGCCAACCATTGAGAGGCCTAGTGACAAGGTCTTGGAAAATACTTTTACATAAACAATATGTCTTTCTACAAGTGTAACACTCCTTCATTTACATGACTCTAATTATCTTTATGACAAGGTGACAAAATCCTAAAGACATCAAGAAGAAGTCTTTGACCTATAATAAAATCTTCTTGCTCATGAAACCCATGAAGCAAGCATTACAAGAAATACATTTTATTTTCTTTGTCTCTTCTTTACATAAAATCATAATTACATGTCATTATGAAGACCGAACCTAGTTACACTTTTCAACAAGCAGGACCCAAAGGAAGGAAGGGTAGATGTTACAATTGTAACATGTTTGGTCTCGATGCTAGAGAGTGCCTCAATAAAAGGGACTCTCCTCGAGATGATGACTACAACAATAACAACTTCATGGGAAATGGAAATCAAAGGAACAACAGGTTCAACAACAAAGGAAAGAGAAAGGCTCCCTCTACTCGAAATGGAAATGGAAATGGTCAACCTTTCAAGAAGTCAAGGAACTCAGGTATGATGAATCTAATGTTGTTGATCATAAGAAAAATGAATATATTCTTATAGCTGCCCTCTCTGTTGCATCTCCTCTTGACACCCTGGATAACTGGTAGATTGAGAGTGGTACATCAAGGCACTTTACTGGATATAAAGAGGCCCTCTCTAATTTGATTGAAAATGATACTAATTTGAAAATAATCCTTGGAGACAATGCCACCTATCCCGTGAAAGGGATAGGGATTGTGACCCTTCATCTAAATCAAGGTCAAGTCCTTCGTTTGCAAGATGTGTTGTATGTACCTGACTTGAAGAAGAATCTAGTGTCTATCTCGGCAATGGAAGACAAAGGATTCAAAGTTTCATTCATTGATGGAAAGGTACGCATTTGGAAGAGGAATTTCAAAGAAGCATTCACTCTTGGTTTCAATGAAAAATCCGTAAACTCGGGATCCTACTACAGCAACTGATGGAAAATCTTCTATTTGTTATTTAACTGAACAAATTATTTATTGTGTTCTATAAGAAAATATCAGAATCCATTCACTACAGCCTACACAAATAATTCTGCAGAAGAAATATAAGTGCGGAAACAAATCTGAACATACACAGATTACACAACCATTCAACACAATTATTTTGGACAAATGTCCCCAGAAAAATCCAATGCGAGAAAACCGGTGTAGCAAATCTGAGAGTTTATGTTATTATGCAGTAAATTCCAAGTACATATCTATGATTGACGAAACTGTCAAATCATTCAGCAAAACTAACGAAAGAGATCTCGTGAGACAAACCTCACTCCTCCACAGGAAACTGGCACTGATTTGCGCCAAGGCTGGATTTCCCTGCACTGCCTCTAGGTAGTGAGTGTGTCACTCTACGCAGTGACTGCGTCACAACTCGGCAGCCCTTCTGCCTCTGCGCTGGTTTGCCTGCTGGCTTGGAAACTAAGCCTCCGAAAAATCTCTCTAGGGTCTAAACTGGCTCTGCGGTGTCTCTCTGGTAGGAAAACAATTTCCCCTCTGCAACTCTGCGTCACTGGCTTTGCATAATGTTGTGGCTCTCTTTGTCTTTGCTGCTGAGTACTTTGCAGTTTAGGAAAAATTCCAACCGGTGATACGACCCCTCACTGCAATGAAGAATCACTTAGATATGATATTCGCCCGAGCATTACTCCATCAGAAGAATTCGATCTCTAGATTCTTTGTGTCTCTCGAATGTATTTTCTAAATGACCCTTCAAGTCCTTCTTATAACCTTCTCATTGAAGATTCAACGGCCCAGATTAGATCTTAATCAATGGTTAAGATTAACTTTTAACTTGATCTGTTTCTTCTAGATCATTCACACTGATATTCTATCAATACCCTTTAATTATTTTATTTTCCTAAGTTTTAACTTAGGGTCCCTTTAAAAATAATTAATTATTTCTATAGAATACAATCCGAGTGGAATTTCACCAAACGCTTTATGGGTTATTTGGAATACAGGTGTTAAGCCTCTCCACAAAATATGAGCCTTAGAGCACATCTGACGCTACCCCAAATCAACACTCTCTCTTAGCAAGGAATGTGCTCTAACAATATAATCTGTTGCATATTGTTCTGACTCTAAAGCATCTCCCTCTGTGTTGTTGATGTTTGACTCTGTTGTCCACTAACTCTGCACAAATGTTGCATCTATACTGCTGTTGACATTGCATACTACTGCCAACTGCTACTGTACTGCAACTCCCTCTGAATTCTGCATCCATGCTGCTGCTGACTCTGTCCCTGCCAACTATTACTTCACTGCAACACAGTTGCTTGCTACAACTGATAAAAAAAAAACACATTCGAAATTGCACAAGTAAACTGCATCTCGGTGATGAAGATCTGACTGCTACTAGCCTCTGTGTTGTCCTTCTAAGTTTGTTGCAATGTTGTAGCTCTACATTGCATGAGCACTGCTCTACATTGCGCTGCACCATTGTGCATTGCGTTGCTACTGCCTATGCTCTACGCTGCTCAGACTCTGGCGCTGCTAAATACTGCACTGTCTCTTCTCACTTCTCTGCACCCGTCCATCCTGCTACTTTTGTTTTGGGCTCTCGTAGCAAGGTGATGATCTGAAAGGTGGACTCCTCAAGGATCCTGCCCATCTTGTAGATCTCTGGGTCTACAACTCCAAATCAGCCCACCTCTCTCCTGGAGGTATATGAGCCATCATCGCATAATCATCCTCCTTTATCTTTGTTTCTCTAGCTGGAGGATCATGTTTCTCATCTTTGTCCTTCTTGAGAGGACACTGTGTGGCATAATGACCCATCTCGCCACATCGGAAACACTTGATCTTTGACAGATCCTTCTTCTTCCTGTGTTGCTCTTGTCGCCCCTTTGATTCAAGGGCCACATTCTCTTCCTCCTCCTTGGTCTTCGAACCACTATTGTTGCCACCCTCAAGTTTACACTTGATTAAATCCCTCTGCATCTCCTCTTGCTGAAGAACTTCCCACATTGACTCCCAGTCCGACAAGTTTTCTCTACCCAGGATACTCTGGACAAAAACTTGGTATTCCTCGGACATTGAGTTGAGGGCTAATCTAACCATCTTTGTGGCCTTGGGATTTGATCCTATGGCTGCCAACTGATCTCGGTTTTTGTGAAGCCGAGAGAGGAATGGATCAATAAGTTCTCCCTTCTGCATCCTGGTGGTACGCATCTTCTCCTCCAAATACATCTTCCTTTGCTCGAAAGACACTTGATACAGCATCTCCAGCCCATCCCATCGAGATGTGTGGAACGATGTGATCTCTCACTCCATCGAGGATCAATCGCTTAGCCTTCGCCATATTCTTCTTGAAGGCTCGTAATGGTGTTGCATCCACTGGCTCAGCCTGAGCACTGTAGATAAAGTGCCTGAGACTTACTCAAGTGTCAACTTGAGGGCGACAGCAGCAGCAGCGGTTCGAAGATCAAGGAGGAGGAGGAAGATATTGCGGCCCTTGCATCAAAGGGGCAGCAAGAGCAGCGCAGGAGGAAGAAGGATCTGTCAAAGATCAAATGTTTCCGGTGTGGCGAGATTGGGCATTACACCACACAGTGTCCTCTCGAGAAGAAGGACAAGGATGAGAAACATGATCCTCAGGTCGAAGCAGCGAAGATAAAGGAGGAGGAGTTTGCGATGATTGCTCATATACCTCCAGGAGGGAGGTGTGCTGATTTGGAGTTGTAGACCCAAAGATCTACAAGATGGCCAAGATCCTTGAGGAGTCCACCTCTTGGATCATCACCTTGCTACGAAATCCCAAAATAGTAGTAGTAGGATGGAGTAGTGCCAGTTGGTGCAGAGGAGTGTTGAAGTGACAGCGCAGTGGTGTTGTACTATATAACAACCCCCATTTATTTTTCATAAATAGGGACCCTTTATAAATAAATAGGAAAATCCGTTTTAAAATTTCTTTTAAAAACACTTAGAAAATAAATTTTCTGCCTAAAGCGCACCACCTATCACATGTTTTATCCTTCAAAAAGAATCCTAAATCATAAAATCTACAAATTGCGAAATGCTCTCTTTAAAAAGCCTTTCCAAAGAAATAAAAATATTTACTTTCCTTTTTCGCATCGCACTTGATTTAGTTAAAACTTAAAGAAACAAAGTAATATAAGTTGCGACAGCTACGGACCCGACGAATCGAATAAACTCAAAAATATAAATCCTTTTTCGCTATCACATCCACTTTAAAGCTTTCGCAAATCGCATCGCGCGCGAATTATAATATAGACTTAAACATATCTTTTAAATCTTGCGATCTGCGATTTGCACAGATCGCATTTCGCAACATTTATGAGACAATCACGAAATATTATACGGAATCATCGCGATTTGTGCATTTAATGATATCAGTGTGTGAAAAGCAACTTATGTCATATCAAATTGAATTTTAGATCTTAACGGCTTTAAACGATTGATAAGTATTGTGTGCGAAGCCATGTCAAGCATTAAATTTTGAAATCATAAGGAATTATGAAGAGATAATTGATAAGATTGACAGTTTTTCACATGAGTTTGAAATAAATCCCTGATATGTCTTTGTAAATGCTCATTATATGATATATTTCACTTTGCTCTCGGGAAATCAATTATCGAGTTAAGAAAGTTAGAGATGAGTAAAAAGGGTAAAGAGGTGTCTCAAGCATCATCTTTAGAGGATACAGATATGCCTTCGTTATTTTCAGACACTGTTTGTAACAAGGATTGTGGCAGTTCTTCATGGGAAGCTATGTACAAACTTTTTGAGGATGAAGGACCAAAGGTGATAACAAAAACATCTGCGACAGGTACTGATTCTATCTCTGATGCAACCCTTTTCGACGTTTTATGCTCGTTTATCCACAGAATAGCTGTGAGACCGAAGATTATGCCTTACACGGATATGGTTAAGTGGGCAGTTGAGAATTTAAATATTGAAGATAGAGTTTTCAAGAATTCCAGAGGAGAGATTATGGGCTCTTTCAAAGGCGAAGAGTTGACAGCGATGTATCATCTACCAGCTCCGCAACAGAAGTATGATAATAGATATGTGCAAATGTTCAGAGCTAAACATCCAGATCTTAACAAGGTCATCCATGAATGGAAAGACAATGAAGGGAAATTGAAGCAGGACAAATCTGGTACGTACCCCATTACACAAATCCCTTACCCTTATTGCTATGCTGCTGATATGTTGTGTAGGCTATTTTCCAAACCTGATAGTACTAGGTTCGCTAGAGATTGGGTTCCCTTAATTGACGCAATCGTCAATTTATTCGTTTTGAATTGGGCAGACCTTTTGTCCAATTATTTAGCCAAACATATTGCCGAATATAGGAATAAAAAGAGTGCTTCATCCCACGAAAATTCACCCTTTTACATGTCTGCTTGTGTTATGGATTCCATCTGTTTCACTTTTACATTTCCAATCATGGGTTGGAAATGGACCATTAAAAACCCTACCCCAATTCACATATACCATGAAGAACTCTGGGACTCTAAATTCCACCTACATTTCTACAAAGTCTATTATGGAGTCATGTTGCCTATGTATCAAATGATTTTTAACAAAAAGATCCCTATGATTTCCAAAGAAGTCAGTAAAGATATTCTTCCTACAGCTAGATGGTTCGCTGAAGAGAAATGCACATATGTTCGAGTATTTGGAAGTTCTGCTCTTCCACATGTTTTGCCATACTATGTTCCAGATAGATTATTTGGGAGAGAGCTTATCAGCGCATCAATGGTGTCACAAAACAGTTAAAAGATGATAAAAAGGCTATTTGGCCTTCTTTCCCTCTATAGTGCGGCACCTTCGCTTTGGCTAATATCGGCCATACATACAAAGACGTTCCTAATATTTAGATGTTGAATCTAGCATTCATGCCAGGAAGATTATATTGACCCCGACGATGTAATTAAAAATTACATGGCAAAACTCAAAACAAAGCCTTTCATAAAAGAAGAAGACAAATTTGATGACTTCTTCCAAGGAATCGAAGATTTTTCTGATATTGTTAAAAGGATTTCTAGTTAATCAAGTCAAGAAGAGGCTGAAGCCTTTTAGGTATATAGAAATGAGAGATTGAAAAATGTCCCTTTGAATTTGTTAGTTATTGAAGAAGAAAAACATGCTCCAAGTGTCAGTCTCAATGAAGAAATGAAAGATGGCTCTAAAAATGAATCTGGTCAGTCTCAACAGGACTCTGATAAGTCAAATCAATCTGAGGATGAATCTGAATCTACAAAAGAAAATTTGGAAATCAACCAAATTCTTCAAGAAATAGAGTTGCAAGAGAAAAAAAAGAACAATGGCACTAAATCAAATTTAGAAGCAGTTCAAAAGGATCCGAGCACGGTAGATCAGTCTAAATCATCTCAAGGGAAAGACCTGGTGAATGAATGGGGACAATTTTCCCAAGCAATAAAGACTCCTAAAGAAAAGGTCAACACTGACCAAGTAGCAAGTTTTTAAACGCGAGAACCTTCTCAGAAAATAGTTGAAACTGTCAACCCTCTACAGAGAATCCCAGCAACACAGAGCAAAGAAATCATTCTGGCTTACTCTACAGATCAAATCATCCTACAGATTGAAGACATTCCATCATTGGATTTTTTCTACAGTCCCAGCCACAGAGCTATGGTTAAAAGGAATAAGAGAAAAAGAACTAATGAGACTACTCCTAAAACGACAGATGAATCAGTTGATGTCCTTTGAAAGGATTCATTAGAGGATCCCACTGATCATCTGACTAAATTGTCACAATATGCAGGAGCTTATGCCATAGCCACTGTAGATAAGGCAACTAAAGTTAGAACCTTGTTGAAACAGAAAGAATCCAGAATACAGGAGTTAGAACAGATGTTAGATGCAGAGAAAGTCAAGACTACTGAACAAATTAGAGAAAGTTCAGCACAGTTCCATAAAGATATTGAAAATCTTAAGTTAGAACATCATGCAGAGCTTAAAGAGAAACAGACACAGCTGGAAAAAACCATGGCAGAGTCACAGAATCAATCACAATCAGAAAAGTTCATTAAAGAAGCACTTGAGATAAATGCTTTGATAAAGAAACAACAAAAAATATTTTGTCATAAAGCTGCTACGATTGATTCCTATTGTGATTCCAATAAAATAATGATTCAGCAAATTGCAATTCAAAAACTAGAATGTGAGAAACTTACAAAGAAAATTGAAGAACACATTCAGTGGCAAAACTCAAATATAGGAAAGCAAGCTAATCTACCACAAATAGACAAGCTTCATAAGGAATTATTATTTACAAAATGGGAAGCACATATCATCCGAACAAAAAGAGCAGCGACCAAGACATCCAGCAAATCAAATGAGGCTATACATCTCTTATGTGACCAGTGGTTTAAAACAGGACTTCTTGAAGAAAGCACGTCTGATGTGTTTTCAATAACAAAAGAAGTAGAACTAAAATGGACACAAAGAGCAGAACAACAAGAAGAAATAATCAAGAAAGTCAATAAGTTTGATCAGAAAAATTATTGGAATTTTCTGATCAAACCTTATCATTAGCAGCAAACTCTTCTATTTCTCACAGAATTAGCCCAAAAGTCTTAGTCAACAATCTCAAATGCTATCTTCAAGGACTAAATTCGATCACGAATATCTCAGCGAACTCAGCTCAAGACAATGCTAGATATCTGCCAACTTCGTGATCACACAGAAATGCATGATCCATAAAGTCAGGATTATCAGTTCTAAATTCCTAGATTATTGTTCAAGTTAAGTTTTAGAGAAAGATTGTTTGAAACCTCCTCTACATTTTTGTAAATCATTTCATAAGTTTGTAGTTAGTTTTAGTATTTAAACCCTTCTCATGCATTTAGAGAAGGGTCCAAGATTTTGTTAAGAATATTTGCAAATGATGCTTATTTCTAAGTAAGTTTGTGAATGCCTTGATGAAGTAATGGAACACGGCCTTTTTCAGTTATAGATATCATTTTGTTGAATCACTGTTGGTGCACTTCTGTATTCTTTGAACAACTCTTTGATTGAAGAATTGGATACGGCCTATTATCACTAATCTGATAAGCATAAGTAATACACATCTGGTACTATTATCATGTAGGTTATTTCTATTTTTGAATGTTAGTGATAAACTCAGCTTTCATGAATCAAATGTTGAATTAATTATTTATGTCTGAAATATCTGTTGCACTGTTGTACGGTACAAAGATACAAATTAGTTATTTCATATATGGTTATCAGATAAATGTGATATATCTTTCATTTTCTTTTGATTAACTATTTTTTCAAGAGAATCATCTTACACAGTAATAATTCTATTAAATCTGTGATGATTTCATCATCACAGATTGACTAGATATCTCTTTAGATCGCACTTAAATATAACCCCAGGTTAGATTAAATTTAATTTAAAGTTTTGCACTTAGAAATAAATTTGTCTTAATTTGTAGCAAATTCATCATTTTCAAAATGTTTTGAAAAAAAATCCCACAAATTATCATAAAAAACTCAAATCTTGGAAACTGGTCCCATCACACCGAGTCGGAGCTACTATCCCAAACAGAAAGGAACTGCTTTAAGGTCCGGACTCTGGTAGTTTAGCAACACCAGAGTCTGAGCAGCAGAGAGGGACGCAGTGCAGAGCAACAACAGCGCAGCAAATTCAGAGAGGCAACGCAGAGGCTAGCAGTAGTCAGATCTTCATCACCGAGATGAAGTATACTAGTCCAAGTTTGGATGTATTTCAGTTGCAGAAAGAAATTGTGTTGCAGTGCAGTAGCAGATGGCAGTGGCAAAGTCAGCAACAGCACGGATGAAGAATTCAGAGGTAGTTGTAGTACGGAAGTGACAGTGACAGTGTCAACAATAGTACAGATGCAGCAGAGTCAGACATCAACAGTGCAGAGGGAGATGCTTCATAGTCAGAACAGTATGCAGCAAGGCATAATGTTAGAGCACATTCCTCGCTAAGAGAGAGTGTTGATTTGGGGTTGCATCAAATGTGCTCTAAGTCTCAAATTTTGTGGAGAGGCTTAGACACATGTATTCTAAATAACCTAGAAAGCGTTTGGTGATTATTCCACTCGGATTGTATTCTATAGAAATAATTAATTAATTTTAAAGGGAGCCTAAGCTAAAACTTAGGAAAATAAAATAATTGAAGTGTATTAATAGAATATGAGTGAGAATGATCTAGAATAAACATATCAAGTCAAAAGTTAATCTTAGTCGTTGATTAGAGATCTATTATGGATCGTTGAATCTTGTAAATTTATGTAGATGTTCTATGCTTGATGCAACTTTACTTTTTACTACAGCAATCATATAAACAATCAAGTAAAACGCTGATAGAACATACCAGTGGATCTACAGAAGATAAACCAGAAATAGAAAAATGTGGTGGTGCGTTACAGTGGTCAACAAGATGCTTCAACAAGCAAAGTCTCCTTGGTCAGCCAACCCAGCATGTGTCACAACAGCCCTCAAAACAGCCACAAGTTCAACTGAAAGTCAACCCCATAAAATTCAACGTTGTCCAGAAAAGTCAATGCAGGACTGCAGCAAGAAAGTCAACGTAGCTCGATCTTCGGTCAACCTTTTGACCTCGGTTCTTGTGCCAATATGTACGGCCTTCCAAAATCAAAGTCTCCACCAATTTTTAGCCTATTTGGACCATGTGTTGACCAAAGTCAACGCTGGTCAAACTTGCGTGGAAACCCTAGCTGCAGTAAATTCGTCCAAACCCTAGCTGTAGTAAATTCGTCCTTCTTCCCACGTGTGAACCGAAACTGCTTCCAAGGAGCTCATACTAAATCAGAGGAGGAGATGATGTGTGAGGATGAGATGAGTGAAAAAGTCCTCCAATGTTGACTCTATTTATAGCAATCACTAAGGTGTGTGACACATCTGCTAGGGGTGTAAAACCTTAAGGCCGACCTGCACATATTTGAAATTATTAAAAATAAATTCAAAATAAATGTTCTGCTCTTTGGATTAAGATCAATTTTAGATCGATCTTACACCTCTCCAAAAGAGGAACCCAATAAAAATATTGGTATCTTCATCTGAGCATCACAACATGGAGTTTGGACCTAGTTGTCCAATTTTAACACTCCCTCTCAACTAGAGAGAACTCCATCCACCTGTGCAATCAAACATCGTGCGTCATCCCGCCGTAACTTGCTTTGCTGGCCTCTTTATTTCAGAACAGAAGTGGGTCAGTCACAAAGACATCATTCCCCGGCTGACAGATTCAGCCCAGAGGTCCGAAACCTCTATCGGACTCACAAAGAGTCTCATACCAACCCGAAGTTGGTTTACCTGACCCGAAGTCAGTAGGAGGTCCGAAACCTCGCTTGGACTCAAGAGAGTCATATATACTAACCCAAAGTTAGTCTCACTGACCTGAAGTCAGTTGGAGTTCTGAAACCTCACATGGACTCAAAGAGTCACATACCAACCCGAAGTTGGTTTATCTGACCCGAAGTCAGTAGGAGGTCCGAAACCTCACTAGACTTGATCCCAAATCAAGTGGTTGGACACGTGTCATCCTAGATAGAGAGTACGACAATCTCTGATGCGTCCATTAGTCTTTGCTACTAGTCTTTAGCTTTTCCCACCTCATTGGACAAATGAGAGGTACTTCCCATGAGTCTGGAACTCAAATGGGTAGGATGCATACAGGGCACAAATCATGAGAGGCGAACCAACTCAATCATCACGGTGGGGCCCAAGCACACCAATAAGGTTCGGCAAGCCTATCCCTATGGTTTCTTATAGCTCCGAGAAGCTATCCCCAAAGCCCCCAGAGCTCCCAGAGCTCATCATCCAATAGAACCCTTATAATAGGGTCATTCCACAATTCCAAGATTCTCACGGAAGGTTAGGAACATGACCTTCCACAAGGGCATAGTGAGAATATCCACGACCTGCTCATCAGTTCCTATGATCGAGCCTTACAGCGCCTTGCTGTAACATATCCCGGATAAAGTGGTACCAGCCATCAACATGCTTGGATCGATCGTGGAACACGAGATTCTATGACAAACAAATCCCCCTCTAGTTATCACAAAGGATAACGGTGGCATCTAGCACATGCTTGAACAACTCATTGAAGAGCTTTCGCAACCAAGTGACTTTACAACAGGCCATACATGTTACTATGTATTCGGCCTCAGTGGTGCTCAAGGCTACCAACTTCAGTTTCCTACCCGAAGCAGATCTACGTGTGAAATAGCATCCAGATGTGCTCCTGTGATCCACCACACTGCCAGCCCAATCGACATCAGTATAACCAAGGAGTGTCATGCTCCTGGCAGTGTATCTCAGCCCAAGGTCTATCGTGCCCCAGATATATCTCAAGAGTTTCTTGGCTCCAACCCAATGAATGTTATGATCAACCATGTGTTGACTCAAAGTGTTCACTGCAAAACATCCATCCGGACGGGTGTTCACTAAGAACATCAGGGCCCCTACGAGTTGACGATACTCAGTAGGATTTGTCAATACGGGCCCAGCAGCGCTGCCACTCAACTTCTTGAAGTTGAGCTCCATCAATGTCGACACAGACTTGCAGTCCACCATACTAAATCTTTCCAGAAGCTTCACAATGTGTTTTCCTTAAGAAAGGAAAATATCGCCAAGTCTCTGCCAGACCTCCAGGCCTAGGAAGTAGTGGCATCAATCCTAGTCTTTCATCTCAAACTCGATGAGCGAGCTTCCTCTTGCACCGATGAATGAGAGGGTCGACACTGTCGAGGGAAGAGGTCGTCCACATACGAAAGCACCGTAACGAGAAGCTTCTCTCTATGAACCTTTAAGTAAAGGTTCGGATCAACATTACTACGAGTGAAGCCCAACTTCATCGAGTAGCTATCTATCCTCTCGTACCAAGCTTTGGGTGCTTCCTTCAACCCATAGAGGGCTTTCTTCAACCTCGTAGACATGGGTGTCCCGATCCCTCGGACTTCAAACCCCGTAGGTCGCTCCACATACACCTCTTCCTTTATCGCACCATGCGAGTGCGGCCTTCACATCCATCCGATGAAGACTCCATCCTTGCGTAGCAAGCAAAGGGCTATGATAGATCGGATGGTGGTCACAGGGTGAAAATATGTCATCATAGTCTATGACTTCTTTTTTTGAGAGAAGCCATGGGCAACGAATCTTGCCTTGAACTTTTCGAAGACTTTCATCGCATCCATGCTTGATCTTGTAGAGCCATTTTGAGGTGACAATCGCTTTGTCCTCTCGGTCTAGGAACCACATCCCGGACATCATTCTTCATTATGGACTCATACTCTTCGTGCATAGCATCCTTCCGTGACTTGATGCTTTATGGCTTCCTCAAAAAAGATCCGGGCTTGGATTGTACAATATTACTCATGGTTGCTAGATACCCTTGGTATCTACTCGGCTTCTTGTTTTCACTGAATGTCCCCCTTGGGGCCATATGTCCCCTCAAGCATCCTCGAGAGTGTCCCCGAGCCATGATGGTCTCTTTCCCAATGAAGGAGGTGGATCAATCGGGTCCATTGGTCCTTCAACATCAAGCATCGTCTCATCCTTCAGTTCCTCTTGATTCCAGTGCCTTGCTTCATGACCTTCCTCGCATCTCGGAAGATTGACTACTTTCCTCGAAAAGTATCTTCATCAAAGGTGACATCATGGCATATCTCCACTTCCCTTTGACCAGGCACATAGAATCTATAGGCCTTCGAAGTTTCGTTGTAGCCCACAAACATTGTGGTCTCCCTCTTGATGCTAGCTCCTCTGCAAAAGTTCTTGAACTCGTTCGTCTCATATTCGATGCCATTATTGGTCCGTCGAATAGCATCTCATGTCATTGCTCCCAGTGGACTTCCTCCAACCCTGGTAGAGTGTATCAATTCTAGACCCAAACGTGATAGCTTCCTTGAAGCTCTTCTTCCACATGCGCACATTTCCATCGTTGAATGCCACATTGAACCTTTGTCTTCCATGACCGATATGGACACGAGGTGCTTCTTCAAATTAGGTACATAGAGTACATCCCCTGCAAGAGGAGGACTTGACCTTGAGACAAGTGGAGGGTCACAGTCCCTCGTCCCTTTCACTGGGATATGTGGCATTATCTCTAAGGATAATTTCCCGGATTAGTATCCTTTTCAACCATATCATAGAGTGCTTCCTTGAACCCAAAGATGTGCCTTGAGGCACCACTATCTTTCAACCCGGACATCCATAGTGTCCGTGGAGATGCAACAAAGAGAGGCGAGATACAAGAATGTATTCATTTCTTTTATCAACAACATTTGATTCCTCATACCTATAATTTCTCGACCTTTTTGAAAGGTTTATCATTTCCGCTCAAGGGAGCCTTCCTCTTTTCCCCGAAACCTTTTGTTCCTTTGATTGTCATCCCTCCGTAGTTGTTGTTGTCATCATCATCGGAGAATCCTTCTTGAAAAGGGCTTTATCTAGCATAGTGACTGCCTATGACAAGTGAAACACTTGCCCTTCTTTCCTTGGGTCCCCGTTTTTCCTTTGTACTTTGGACCACCAAAGTTCTTCTTTCTAGAATGAGCAGATGTATGCGACATTTCCTTCATTTCCATACCCTTTCATTCTTGATTCTTCTTGAACGCATCTTGACAAAGACTTCGTCAAAGTCGGGAATCACATTATTATTTAGAATGGTAGTGTTGAACACATGCCATTCGGATGAGAGCACTCCAAATGCGGTGAGTACCATCTCTCGATCGGCTGATTGTCTCCCCAATAGCCGAAGATTGTCCCCTGATCTCGCTCGCCTTCGGTAAAAGTATGATTGGACGGACTCATCCGCCCTTCTTCGTATTATTCAATTGATTCTTGAAGAATAGTACTTGATTTGCATTGTTGGCCTTGAACATGAGGACCAACTTATCATACATCTCTTTGGATGTGCCCAACTCGGAGATGTAGGCCACCGGACTTTTATGAATGGATTCCCCGATCATCGACTTTGCTTTGATCTCCCCCTTCTTGTACTTTGTTTTGGCGAAGTAGATGGCAGTGGATGGAGGTTCTTGGATTTTACCTCGCACATAGTCCATGACATCTTGGTCTTCCAATTTGAGATCCAATATCATCTTCCAAGCATGGAAGTCATCCTTCCCGACTCAATTTGTCATCCTCCTTGAAGCCATAGTTTGTGGAACCCATTATCCTCTTTAGTGATTGCTACAAATAGGGCTTGTCTTCACCTCACCTCCGATACCATGTAAATTTATGTAGATGTTCTATGCTTGATGCAACTTTACTTTTTACTACACCAATCACATAAACAATCAAGTCAAATGTTGATAGAACATACCAAAGTGGATCTACAGAAGATAAAACTGAAACGTAAAAAATGTGGTGGTGCATTACGAGGGTCAACAGGATGCTTCAACCAAACAATGTCTCCTTGGTCGCCCAACCCAACATGTGTCACAACGACCCTCAAAACAATGCCCACACGATCAATCGAAAGTCAACTCCCGTAAAAATTCAACGTTGTCCGTAAAAGTCAACGCAGGGGTAGCAGAGTGAGAAAGTCAACGCAGCTTCGTCTTTGGTCAACCTTTTTGACCTCGCTTCTGTGCCCATATGTATGGCCTTCCAAAATCGAAGTCTCCCCCAATTTTCAACCTATTTGGACCATGCGTTGACCAAAGTCAACATTGGTCAAACTTGCATGGAAACCCTAGCTACGGTAAATTCGTCCAAACCCTAGCCGCAGAAATTCATCCTTCCCATGTGTGAACCGAAACTGCTTCCAAGGAGCTTGTACTAAGTCGAGAGGAGGAGATGATGTGTGAGGATGAGATGAGTGAAAAATTCCTCCAATGTTGACTCCATTTATATCAATCACCGAGGTGTGTGACACATCCGTCGTGTAAAACCTTAAGGCCGACACCGCACATATTTGAAATTATTAAAAAATGAATTCAAAATAAATGTTTTGCTCATCGGATTAAGATCAATTTTTAGATCGATCTTACACCTCTCCGAAAGAGGAACCCAATAAAAATATTGGTATCTTCATCCGAGCATCACAACATGGAGTTTGGACCTAGTTGTCCAATGTTAACAAATCCTCAATGAGAAGATTATAAGGACTTGAAGGGTCATTTGGAAAATACATTCGTGGAGACGCAATGGATCTAGAGATCAAATTTTTTTTGACGCGAGCAAGTGCTCAGTACGAAAATCGGATCTAAGTGATCCTTGATTGCGAGTGAGGGGCGTATTTCCAGTTGGAAGGTTTCCGAGTCGAAGAGTACATAGCAGCAGAGACGAGAGAGCGACAGCCTTTCGTGCGTGAGCCGAGTGACGTAGTGCCTACACAATCACTCGCGAGCGGAGCCAAAGGGAGAATCGTTTTTTCTCGAGAGACAACGCAGAGCGGTGTCAAACCCCGCAGAGAGATTTTCCGTGAGGCTCGGTTTCCGGCCGAGCAGGGTGAGACTAGCGCAGAGGCAGAAAGGGCAACCGAGTTGTGACTCGCTGATCGCACAGAGTGACGCAAATCACTACGCAGGCGGCTGCGAGGTAGTCCGGGACCCTTGGTGCGGATCGGTGCTAGTTTCTTGTGGAGGAGTGAGGTTTGTCTCACGAGATCTCTTTTGTCAGTTTCTTTATATGATTTGACAGCCTCATCAATCATAGACTTGTACTCGGAATTTACAAAGCATAATAACATAAACCATCAAATCGTCGCATCGGTTTTTTTCGCATTGGATTTTTCCGGAACATTAGTCCAAAAACAATTGTGTGTGATGGTTGTGTGATCTATGTTCGTTCGTAATTGTTTCCACAAGCTTTAGTTGTGTAAGCTATAGTGAATGCAATTCGATATTTGCTTGTAGAACACAGTAAATAATTTGTTAAGAAAAATAAAAAATAGAAGATTTTTTGTCAATTGTCGCGGTAGGATTCCATGTAACACGAATTTTCACAAGAACTAATGATTACGGCCATTTTGGGACTACCATCTTCTTAGGGTTCCTTTGCTTCACTCTCAACATCTAGAAAGAAACACCCACCTTTGAAGAGCTATGGACATCATGCGATCAAGAAGAATTAAGAGTCTCCATGGTAACCAACAATGAAGAAGTATCAAATGCTTATGTTGCTCATCATAAAGGAATATTCAAGAAGAAGGCACCAAAGAAGAAGGTTGACATGTCCAAGATCGAGTGCTATCATTGTCACAAGATGGGACACTATAGGAGTGATTGTCCTAACAACCCTAGGAGCGAGGAAAAGAGATAGAGATCATGCAAACATGGCGAGGTAAGAAACAACATCCCCCACGAAAGCAAAGACTAAAGAAGAACTAAGGGAATTGCACTACTAACCCCCTTCCATCTTATGTTTCATTTGTATATTTTATGTAGTATAGTTTTAACATCTTGGATATGTATTTCTTTGTTTTATAATTTTTAGGTTTTCCTTCAAGCTTGGGAGGGAGTCCACAACAACTCCTCAAGATAAGTATCTCATTCCCTCTATTTGTCTTCATGTACTTATTTAAGATTTTGATTATATTAAATACTAATCACTTGTCTACCTCTATTCCTTGTCTAGGAATCAATCTATTGAATGTTCAAAACCATGGAGAAGGCTTCAAGGATCAAATAAGGAGGTCACACAAGTCAAAAGGTTTGTCAAAGAATCAAAGGTATGTATTGAAAATATGTAGCCTTGATACTCTCTTTGAAATGTCCATTTCTATGTTACTAACTATTGTTATGTCTAGCTCTATCGAATCCTAAAAGGATTCTTGTTTGGGATGATTCATCACACTGATGAATCTACCCACCTTATACACCTCTTATTGCTTGTATAAATAGAACCTTAAGAAGGTTATTTAGAAAAACCCTAACCTAAGGGTATGATGATGATGCTTGGAACCCTAAACCTAATTAGGGATATTTATAAAGAAATTGCTATTCCGATTAATGTATTGATAATGTCGAGTTTGGGATTTTGATATGATCATGGAAGCTCTAGGCTTGCTTGAGTTGAAATGATGTTGTTCGGAATCTCGAACCTTTGAAGTTTGATATAATAAGTGTTTGCTTTAACAATGAGCTGAACCCTTAAAGTTTTGGTTAGGTCTACAAGTAAAACACTTGTTATGGAAATTCCCAGGAAATCCTATGTATATGTTCTCTTGATTAAATCCCTAGCCTAGTCTAGGTCAATATATATATGCCTAGATGTATTAATGTTGACTAACATATGATGTGCTTATATCGATGATCTCCTAGATATGGGTGTTGGCATGTTTTCTAATGGTCCTAAGAATCTAGGGTTTGGAAACAAACCTTAGTCAAAGTTTGAAAGATCTAGGATGATGGTTGAAAAGTCTAGGGACTATAAATAAATCCTAGTGATGATTAAATTCTCTAGTATGTATGTTGAGTTGGATCTATATAATGTGTGATGAGAATTTATAAAATCTAGGGTTTACATATAATCCTAGTGTAAGTTACTTATGATGTGTTGATTGAATTCTAGGATATACACTAAACCCTAGTAGAAGTTCTTCATGTTATGTTTTGATAAATGATTTGAAATCTAGGGTATGCATCTAACTCTAGTGAAAGTTGATCATGACAATGTCCGAGTTGTGGTTAATCTTGATTGACTCTTTTATATCAAATCTAGGATTTGTACGAATCCTTAGTGGAAAGTGTACCATATGAATTCTAAAGGTTGTTGGATATCTTGTAGATCTATATTGGTTCTAGGGTTTACTAAATGTTGTAGCAAGGTAAATTATACCTTTGAAAGAAACATTAAAACCCTATATAGAATGAAAGACATTGTGAAATAGTCTAGGGTTTATGATAAAAAAGTCCCTAGCAAAATGTTGGAGAGTATATGTCTCTTGTTTGGGTATATGATATGTATAAAGTTGAAAATGCTTTCGTAACTCTAATATGGCTAACTTTACGCTTCTATAGTTTTGGTTGTACTTGCTATCTAAAGTTGTGCAGCTTACATCATGAAGTTGAGAAGCTAATAAGTATGATGAAAAGGATGGAAGCCATGAAAGATTCTCCAACACCCAAAGAAGAAGTTAAGTCCCCCCTACATTAACAGAGGGAGGATGGATAGAAGTTGATCTCCCTAGATTAAGAGGGAGCCTAGTTAAAAGAATAATTGATTATGGTTCTCTACGACTCGTAAGTCTTAGTAGAAGTCCATGACTAAGAATCATAGTCATGGTTGGAGAATATATTATGGAAATATATGTTGCCACATGGGAAATAGGAAGAGGAATCTCTCTTGAAAATTTCTATTGATAGTCCTACCGGGATTAGTTGAAGGCTAAGTCACCCGACACGGGGACATGGGAGACAAAGGATTCTCGGATTCGAGTGTCGGACACAGACACGGTGACCCCTCGGAACAAGTGCACGTCCGGACACGTTACATATTATTTTATTAAAATATATATATATATATTAAAAAATTAGATATTTCTTACACAAATTCATACAAATTCATTGATTCAAACATTGATCTTCATCTAGATGTAAGTTTTACAAGGATATAATCATGCAAAGTAACATTATGTATACATATTGATATTACAAATACAATTGTGACATATTCATCAATGATCCAATAGGGAAAGACAAGACATCGTAGTTTTCTCATTAAGTCATCAAAATCAAAATGTGTTACATAGGTAGTACAATGCCAAATAGAAATAGAAAATATAAAACAACTACATGTCTATAAGCCTCAAGGCAAGTAGGGTAGCTCATGAGTCATGAGTCATCAATCCTCATCATCATTATCAGCATCACCCTGTCCTCATCATCATGGTCACCACTACTCTCCTCTGTTGCATCCTCCTCCTCTCGTATCCAATGCCATCTATGCATCCGCTAATGTGGAGGATGACCCCTCTACAATATCACCATCATCAAATGTGACGAGGCTCTAGCACCGGCTCATTAAGATCCAAGTTGGCCAATGCCAAGTCAACATTGTTGTCCCGTGAGGCATATCATCACAAAAGACATCCCACATATTTGTTTTTTCCCTTCAACCACTCATTCCTCTGCCTATAAATAAGACGAAGGTTGGTGTGCACATACACCATTGTCTCTCCGCCCTAGATCTGCCAAGCCTCGCTCTTCTTGACACCATACAAATTCCCATATGTGCTCCAATTCCTCTCGCAACAATAGGATGAAGTCACCCGAGAGAGGAGCATCATGGCTAATCGGGTGTAGAGGAGGGCTTGTTGCCCCATGAGTTTCCCACCAAGAATAGGGCTTCTTAGCCCCCTCGTCTCTAATCACATCATAGCCCCTGTAAATTGCCCAGGTGCAGCGGAAAACTCTGCAAAGGCATCCTCCACCTCATCAAGGGATGCCCTATCCCGAAAAAATTCGCCTCAATGCATCCTTACTCCCTTGTGAGATTTCACCATCCACGTGAGGGAATCTGCGAGAAGGCCCACCATTCAGCCCACTCATGGTTGTAGTATTTCGGTTCGAGGAGTGACCCAAACAATGTAAAGGTGTGCAATTATTGTCCCATTTGTTGACAAGCATATCTGTATGGTGGTGAAGAAGGCCTTTGGTGACGTCCATACTCGGGCACTCACTCTGTAAAATAATGTTCTTCATGAGACTCAATCATGCAATCCCATCCCTCGATAAACCTCTCCTAGGATGGGTTGGTGTTAATTTTAGATAACCATGTTATGTTCTATGCTTAATGCGTTTTACTTCAATCTTTCTTATAGGCCCAATTCAATTTAGCAATCACATAAACATGAAAGTAAAATGCTAATAGAACATAAAAATAGATCAACAAAAGACAAGCCAAATAATATATCGAAATTTGTAATTCTTCTTGTCCAACAAATGTAGAGAGCAATGTTTGTTACGACAGTCAACATGATGCCTTAGCCAACAAAGGCTTTAGTTGGTCAAACCAACTTCTCCAACATACCGAGATCATCCTTTCTCCAAGTGTCACACGCACCCCTCAAAGACTGACTCCCAAAAAATTCAACATTCGTCACCGTAAATCGATCAACGTAGAAGTCAATGTCGGTCAACGCTATGGTCAATGGTCTATAGTCAAAGTCAACACACAACCTCGATCTTTGTGCCCTCCAATGCAAAGCTCTCAAGAAATCGAAATTTTTGTCCAAGAATGAAGGTCAAATTCCAAGATTTGACCCACGGTCAATGCTTCGAGCGAATGCCCTAAAACAGACTTTGCAATTTCTCCGACTCGCATTCACACGTGTCGGGGATAGAAGCCTCTCCTAGGTCAGTGCGAACCAATCGTAACACAAGAAGCATGTGTGATGAAATGATGATGAAATCAACATCATCTCTCTCCTATTTATTGTTGATATTTTGGGGTAGCATCGTGTGTGCTCTAGCTCGAAACTTTGCGCAGGGGCTAAGACACGCAAGATCTCCAAGACCTGAAAGCGTTTAGAGAAATTTCATCCGTTGTAATAGTTATTTAAATAATTAAATTTTTTAAAAGGGGACCCTAAGTCTAACTTAGGGAAATTGAAAAATTAAAGTGAATTAAATTACTCATGTGATGAAATGTTCTAAGTGACGTGGATCAAGCTTTCTTTTAATCTCGACCATTGATAAGAGGTTAGATCATGGCCGTTGGTTTGCAAACGAGAAAATTATAAAGGAAGGGCTTGGGGGTGAGTTGGAGAACACACACACACATTGCAAAGCACTAAAGCTAAGTCGAGTTTCTGGGGCGAGGGTTTGCTAAGGAATTCGAAGTGAGTTTGCGGCACGTGAGGGAGGGGTAAAGATCAAAGAAAGGATGATCCGATCCAAGGCCGATAATACAACGACAGAGAGACAAGATCATACCAAGGTAGCACGGAGGGCAAGCGAGGAGGGATGTAGCCCGGCCCAAGTTGATGCGAGAGGCCACGCAGAGGCAACAAAGAGCCTTCCAAAGTGACAAAGGGCGGCCTGACTACGCAGAGAGCGTCACTGGCTAGAGGGCTAACGCGAGAGGCTGGAGAAGACCGCGTTGAGGGTTTCCGATCGCCTGTAAATGGCTTAAATTCGTAATTCCCCTGCAACGAGTTGGATCAGCCCATATTTTTTGTCTCCGAGTGATAAGGTACAATGTCGTGTATTTTCTCTATAGGGCAAACCGTTTCTAGTGCCCAAATTGTTGTATTCGTATTCCGCATAATAATAAAACCCTCTAGAGTTGTTGCAATCGGTTTTTCCCGCATTGGGTTTTTCCGAGGACATTTGTCCGAAAAAATCTCGTGTAATTTTGTCACATATGTGTGTTGTTCAATAAATGTGTAGGCTGCAGCTTTGTATTTACTTTAATGTTTTTCCGAATACTTCGTACTAATAACTTGTAAATTAATCATACAAGTAGGCGAAGTAGATCAAGATATTGCGGTAGGGTTTCGGTTTTGAAACTTTCACATGGTATCAAAGCATTGTAGATCAAGTTGATCCACCAGCGGAAGCTAGCCGAAGATACTGTGCGCAAGAAGGGCAACCGAAGTAGCAGAGATATCCGAGATAGCAGGCGAGTGCGGCACTGCGGAGGGACGTAGACCCCACAAGGGTAACGCAGAGTCAGTTTTGCTCACGCATAGGCCGACGCAACTCCGCAGAGGTGACGCAGAGGCCGACTCAAGCACCGGGAAGAGGGACGTTGAGCCAGCCCTACTCACGTAAAGGGTCGACGCAACACCAGAGGGTGACGCAATTCATGTGGAGAATTGTTGTGCGGTTTGCTAAAGTCTAGAAGTGCAGACGTCGATCTTCGTAAGTTGTTGCCGTGGCACGGTTCTATCGTTGCGAACGAAAGTGCCTCAGCAAAGGTGACAAAAGCGAGGGAGGGGAACGATGCGCTCGACGAGATTCTATAGCCAAGGAATTTGAGTGTGATCAAGAGGACCGATTCGTCGAATTGGTGAAGGATTTTCGAGAGGGAAATCACTTGTCAAAGGGAGCACATTCTCTTGAGGGGTTCTTTCGCCAAGAAGCCTAGATCTAGTTCCTGCCGAGTGTAGCAAAGACAGGGAAGGGAGAAGAGTTTGTGATTCGACAGATTGAGCGAGAGATGGTTTCTCATGGGCCGAGAGATCAAGATAGGTTGGACCGTGTGTCCAACTTTGTTATCCGGAGGGCCGGAATCATGACAGATCCTGGATGAGTACAGACGTCAAGGACCATGCAGAAAATGTCCTAGTCGTGCCAACCGATGCGGCATCCCCCCGAAGAAATTTAATGAGTCAAGCACGCGCTAAGCCCCCGATCATGGATGGAGTAAAGGATCATGTGGTCCCACACATTGCAAGAAAGAATACGGCAAATGAGATGTGGACGACATTGAACACAATGTATCGTGAAGCTCGCGTCGAGAGGAAGATGCTTCGGAGAATCGATGTGATTGTTTCGTGATGCATAAGGGGTGAGGAAATCGATCCCTTCCTCTTTGGACTTCGGACTATCCGGGACCAATCGATTGTCATGGGGTCAACTTCGAATGAAGGGCTCATGGTGAGGAATGCCCGAATGTAGTCACCGATGAATGGGAAATGTTTTTCCAAAGCACCTTGAGCAGAAAGACATTACCATCTTAAGTAAAAATGTGGGCAATCCTCAATCGGTGGAGGAAATCAGAGAATAACCAAGAGGAAAAGCAAAGCGACGATGGAGTCAAAGTAAAGAAAGAGGAGGAGGAGGATGCAACCCTTGCATCTAAGGGACAAAGGCAACAAGGGAAGAAGAAGAAGGACCTATCAAAGGTCCAGTGCTTTAAATGTGGCGAACTTGGACACTTCGCCATCTCTTGTTCTAAGAGGGAGGACAAGGAATCTTCAAATTCCAAGGCAGACAGAACGAAAGGGGACAATGGCAGTGATGATGACGTAGCCATGAGTGCTCATGAACCAAGGAAGTGGGCGATATTGATCCGTAGAGCGACTATAGATGTCGGCAAGAACCTTGAGGTTCCCAAACTCTTGGATCACATACGAGCTACGAGAGCCTTAAGACTATAGCGGGATGACTAGAGCAGTGGCGTGCGAAGATCACGGTGAAGCGAGGCAGTAGCCAGCGCAGAGGAGAGGCAACAACAGCATGGGAAGCGACAGACAGAGGCTAATGGGGATTTCGGTAGCGCAGCAGGCGGTGCTTACGAAGTGCAGTAGCAAACGGTGCAACGCAGTTGCTTCGTAGAGACGACGCAAAATGACAGCACAGAGGGTGCTTCGGTGATGAGTTGCAGCCCAACCGACTTGTTTGTCGGTGATTGGGTGATGGTCCTTCGCCTTACTTCTCAACAACCGAGTTGCGGTGCAACGATTAGCGATGGCAATGCTATAGGCAGCATGATGCAACAATTTAAGAGGGAGTCAGTACGAAGATGTGGCGGTGACTATGGCGAGAGTCATGGGCGACAATACGTAGAAAGACGTTAGCGATGGATGGAGGGCGAAGAAGCCAAGCATCAACGGCGCGAGAGACCGATGTCGAGATCAGGTGATGTCGCGGTGTGGAAGTATTGCTAGAGCGCACTCCCTCGCTAAGAGGGAATGCTAAGATTTTGGGGTAGCATCGGGTGTGCTCTAGTTCCGAAACTTTGTGGAGGGGCTAAGACACACGAGATCTCCAAGACCTAGAAATCGTTTTGGAGAAATTTCATCCGTGTAATAGTTATTCAAATAATTACATTTTTTTAATGGGGACCGTGTGAAATTTTATGAATATTACTTATGCAAAAAACCCCTCATCGTTAAATCACGGTTATACTTCTCCTAATTAATCAGCTATTAATCCGAAATTTCAACATTAACATCGAAGTAAACACATTAACAGCTTCTTCACAAATACGGATCTAAAAAGCGAATACATGCACATAAACAATGTGACACAAGATTTTCCGGACAACTCTCCCGGGAAAAACCCAATGCAGAAAATTGGTCTTCCGGTCACTGGAGGGTTTATATTATTAAGTAGAATATGAGTACAAAGCAAATCTGGGCACCCGACTAGTTAACCCTCGACAGAGAAAAGAAAAATCTACAAAGAATGCCTCAGCTCCAAATATGGAAAACTAGATCGATTCACACCCTCAAACGGGATTTACGAACTCGACCCCCTTTTTGTCTTCAAAAACCCCCGACATTGCTCCCGAAGCCTTGTGCGTCGCCCCTGCTAGCCTATTGGTGCCCCCTACGCTACTCGGAGAGGGCTGCGTAACCCCGATCGAGTTACGTTGTCTCTGCGTTGCCCTATATGGGCTCGCGTAAGCACCGGCCGCCTCTCGTTGGCTCTGTGTTGCCTTTTCCGGGGCCTCGCGTAGCACCTGAAGCCTTTGTGTTGCGCAGTCCCGTCGCGTGAATCGCTGCGTAACCATTGCCCCCTCTCGTGTCGCTCTCACCGCCGCCTCTTGCTAACTCTTGGCTCGGGATCGCATCATCCCCTTAGCCAATACTACCCCCTCACCGCAACCAAAACACTTCCCGGGAAATTCTAGCAACCCATAACCTAGAATTCCAACTTAGTCTCGGTGCTCGCCATCGTGTCCGTGTTCTCCAACCGACCCCCAAGCCTTTCCTTTATACTTTTCTGTTGACAAACCAACGATCGTGATCTAATCTTGATTCAATGGCTAAGATTAAAAGAAAGCTTGATCCGTGTGACTTAAGTCATTTCCATCACATGTTTAAATTAATTACCTTTAATATTTTTAATTTTCCTAAGTCGACATAGGGTCCTTAATTAAAAATATTAATTAATTAATTTTCTCTAAAACTAGATGGAATTTCTCAAATCCCTTTCGGGTCTTGGAGATCTCATGTACTCTAGTCCTTCCACAAAGTTTGGGAGCTAGAGCACATCCAAAGCTACCCCAACACCACAAAATCTCAACATGACCCTAAGTCTAATTTAAGGAAATTGAAAAATTAAAGTGAATTAAAGTACACATGTGATGAAATGTTCTAAGTGACGTGGATCAAACTTTCTTTTAATCTCGCTCATTGATAAGAGATTAGATCATGGTCGTTGGTTTTCCAACGAGAAAAAATATAAAGGAAGGGCTTGGGGTCGCTGGAAAACACACACACACACATTACGAGCACCGAAGCTAAGTCGAATTTATGGGGGCGGGTTTGTCGAAGGACTCGAAGTGAGTTTGTAGTGCAATGAGGGGCGAGAGATCGGCAAGGGAATTCGAAGCCAAGAATACAACGACGGAGAGGTAGCATTGTACCAAGGCAGCGCGAGAGGCCGACGAGAGGGACACAGCCAGGCCCAAAGCCGACACAGAAGCCACACGCAGTGCCGACGCAGTCGTCCCGAGTGATGCGGATGCAGCGCAGGCCTTTCTAGAGTGATGCAAGGGTAGCATGCGCCGTGTTGGGCCGCAGGGTCGACGCAAAGGCCGGAGAAGACCGCGCCGAGGGTTTCGGTGAGCCAAAAGGGCTCGAATTCGTAATTCCCCGCGAGGGTTAGATCGACCCATATTTTTCTGTCTCCCGAGTGATAAGGTACAACTCGCTGTGTATTTTTTCCGTAGCGCCGACAATTTCGGTACCCGGATAGTTGTATTCGTATTCCGCATAATAATAAAACCCTCTAGAGTTGTTGCAATCGGTTTTCCCACATTGGGTTTTTTCCAGGGGACATTTGTCGAAAAAAATACGTGTAATTTTTGTCACTTGTGTGTGTTGTTCAATAAATGATCGGTAAATGTGTAGGTTGCGATGTATTTACTTTGATGTTTTTTCTAAATACTTGCATTAATAACTTGTAAATTAATCATACAAGTAGGCGAAGTAGATCAAGATACCGTAAAAGGGTTTCTATATTCAAAAAAATTTCACATTTATATCGATCAATGAGGGTGTTGACAAATCTCTTGGGGCTTGTGAGCCTACATTACAAACTCGGCCAAACTTGTCAACTGCACATGTGTGGAAAATAAAAATCAAAATATAAGTTTTGTTCATCCAAACAAGATGATCTTTAGATCAATCTTGCACCTCTTCGAAGGAGGAATCCAAGCAAAAATATAATCATCATCATATGAGCGATTGCAACATGGAGTTTGGACCTAATTGCCCAAAATTAACACTCCCTCTCAACTAGGGAGAACTCCATCTATCCACTCGTGCCATCCTGTCATCCAATACCATCATGTACTATCATTATCATCATCCTCGCAATCTCGTGTCATCCTCGCCGTAACATGCTTTGCGGCTCTTGGGGCAAACAAACAAGTGAGTCACAAAGACATCACACTCGCCCGACCCGAAGTCGGCCTAGAGTTTAAAACCTCAATTGGACTCAAGAGAGTCACATACTAACCCGAAGTTAGTCTTCGAACCGAAGTCAATTTAGAGGTAAGAACCTCATCGAGTTGATCCCGGATCAAGGTGTTGGACACATCCCATTCTAGACATAAAGAGTACGGCAATCCCCGATGCGTCCATCGGTCATGCTATCGCCTTTATCCACATTTCCCACCTCATTGGCCAAATGAGAGGTACTTCCCATGAGTCCGAAACTCCATGGGTAGGATGCATGTGGGGGCATAGATAAAAAGGAGGGTGAACCGACTCACATAACAATGGTGGGGAGGAAGCACACAAACAAGGTTCGGCGAACCTCGCCCTCGTATTTGCTTATAGCTCCAAGAAGCTATCCCCAAGCCCCCCTAGAGCTCCTAGAGCTCATAATCCAAGTCTAATGGGACCCTCGGAATAGGGTATGTCCACGATACCAAGCTTCCCATGGAAGGTTAATAATTTGACCTTCCCCAGGGCTTCGTGAAAATATCTCGCAACTTCGCTCCTCGGGCCCCAATGTGATGGAGCCTTACGACGACTCACCGTACTCGTCCCGGACAAAGTGGTACCTAATATCAATGTGCTTGGATCGGTCAGTGGAACACGGTATTCGCAGAAGATCGAATCCCACTCTAGTTATCACAAAGGATAACGATGGTATCTAGCACATGTCCAAACAACTCGGTGAAGAGCTTTCCCAACCAAACAACTTTCACAACAAAGAGCCATACTTGCTCCAATGTATTCGCCCTCGCCGATGCTCAAAGCAATCGATTTATGCTTCCTTCTCATCCAAGATATCGAAGCGAAATCCAAGAGTGAAGCAACATCCGGATGTGCTCTTACAATCCACCACATTGCTTACCCAATCGACATCGCATATCATGGAGCATCATACTCCCCGACATATGTATCTCACCCCATGGTTGATTGTGCCCCAAAGATATTGTAGAAATTTCCGAATCTTATATCTTATGCATAAATTATTACTCGTTAACCCGGTTAAGCTTCTCCTACTTATGCAAGTTATTAATCTGAATAAATTCAAGTTAAAATCAAAGCAAAAACACATAACAAATCTCTACCAATTCGGATCTAGAATAAGTACATACACACATAGACAAAGTGACACAATTATTTATAGACAAATAGTCCCGGAAAAAACCCAAGGTGGGAAAACCGGTCTCTAGGCTCGGAGGGGTTCTATTATTAAAAATATTTATGAATACACAACTCCGGGTTCTAGATCCGGAAAATTTGATAGAGAAAACTCTAGATCTACGAGCTCACCGTCGACCTAGGGCCAAAATAAGGACTAATCCACACCCTCAAACAGGGATTTACGAACTCACGCCAAATCTAGGCCTAGAAACCCCGCCGTTGCCCCTCGAAAGGCTCGCATCGCCCTCGAAGCCCCCGAAAGCCTCTACGTCACCTTGGATGGCCTCCAAACCCTCGGCTGCTCCCGTAAAAGACCGAGTTACCACAGATGGGTGACGCAATCACTATGCCGCCCCTAAGGGTCTCTACATAACCCCCAAAGGGTTTCCTAAAAATTATGTTGTCTCTCTGCCGCTATCGCCTTCCTCTCGAGTTGCCCTTGAGTTGATCTCTTCTCTCGCCTCTTGTGTATTCGAGAACCCGGGATCAAATCATCCCCTTGGTCTAAATTCCCCCTCTCTGCAGCCTAAAACACTTCTAAGTATTCTTAGCAAACCACCCGCCCTAGAATCTCGACTTAGCTTCGATGATCCGCTCTATGTATCTTTACAAATGACCCCAAGCCTTTTCTTTATACTTTTCTCGTTGACAAATCAACGGCCATGATCAAATCTTGAATCAAAGGCTAAGATTAAAAAAAAGCTTGATCCATGTGACTTAAGACAATTTCTATCACATTTTTAATTAAATTCACTTTAATTATTTAAGTTCCCTAAGTTATAACTTAGGAAATACATTACAATAATTAATTAATTTAATATCTCCTAAACAAGATGAAATTTCCCAAATCCATTTTTTGGGTCTTGTAGATCAAGTGTACTCTAGTCCCTTCACAAAATTTGGGATCTAGAGCACAACCGATGCTACCCCAAATACACAAAATCCCAACACTCCCTCTTAGCATCAAGGGTGTGCTCTAACAATACATTACACTATGCATTACATGACTTTGAGTATCGGTTCTGTGCTGCTGAAGCTTGGCTTTGCTCGCCACTCAACACCGCACTATTGTCGCCATTCACGCATCGCGACCCATGACTCGCCCACCGCCACCGCAACCACTATACCGTGAGCGCCTCCCTGTCAATATGCGACATCTGTGTTGCTCATCGCACCGCCACCGCTTGATCCGTCGTCATCGCAACTTTAGTTGTTGAGAGAAACAACCGAATCTCCCGCCCAATCTTTGACAAACAAGTCTAATGGGTTGCATCCTCATCACTAAAGCTCCATAGGCTACGGATCCGTGTCGGCATCTAAAGAACGATGCACAACTACGGCTCCGCTCGTGTAATCGGACTCCCTCTGCACTATCGAAGTCACATCGGGTCCTTGCGCCGAAATCTATCACGTTGTTGCCGCACTCGCACTCGTCCCTCTAAAGCTTTCGCTGCTGCTCACTCGCGCGCTACGCAAGCAGACACTACTGCGTCGCCGAAGCCACATAAGCCTCCTGCGTTGCTACTACTTCTACGCTTGCTGTCGCTTTGCTTTGCGCCGCCTCTTCCGCGTCTTCGCATCCGCCTCTCGCTTTTGCCTCATCCGTGATCTATGCACCCACTGCTCCACTCTGTCCCACTATCTGTCTTAAGGCTATCGTAGCTCGCTTGTGATCCAAGAGATGAGTTGCTCAAGGATCCCACCTTTCTTCCATGTAGCTCCCTCTACATGTCCATGTCACCCCACCTCCCAGTGGTTCATGAGCACTCATGGGCTGCATCATCTCCCCGACCCATCATCCGCCACGATGCTTGCCGTGGAAGAAGATGCTTCCTTGTCCCTTTTCTTCTCCGGACAATGGCGCGGCAAAATGTCCCATTTCGCCACACTCGGAAGCACTTGATCTTTGACAGATCCCTCGCTTCTTCTTCGAGTTGCTTCTTTAATGCCAAGGCGCATCTTCTTCCTCTTCCTTCTTTACTTTTCTCAACGCAGTGCCGTGTTGCCTCTTGTTGAATTTGCGTATTTCTTCTTGACGTAGGATTGACCACAAGCCGTCCCAATTTGGAAGGTCTCGCTTCCGCCCAAGATACTTTGGACAAAGGTTTCCCACTCATCCGTGATCGCATTGAGAGCGGGCCCCGACTATCACAGACATCATCTATGGTTGCACCCGTTGTAGCCGGGCTCATCCCTTATTACCGCTATCGAAGAGGAAGTGCTCCATGTCTTCTCCCTTGGTCATCATGAATGACCTCATTTGGGTCTCCAACAACATTTTTCTTTGCACGGACTTTCCCTCATATAGGGAAATCAAGGCCTTCCACATCTCGTTAGTTGTCTTCTTCTCGCCTATGTGTGGTACAATATGGTCCTTGATACTATCCATAATCGCCCGCTTGGCATGCCCAAAGAACTTTCTTATGCTTCCGAAGGAGATCCACATCTATCGGTGTGACCGAGTCTTCTCCGCATGGTCTCTTAGATTGTACGCCTCAAGGACAATTGGGATCCTTGCTTTCCAAACCGAAAAGTTTGAGAGGCCATCTAGCCTATCCCGATCATGTAGTCCATGAGGAGCCATCTACTCGATTGTGTCGGAACTTCCTTTTCTCTTTGCTAGAAATGGATCTAAGGCCCTTGGTGAAACAGTGCCCTCTCGCTCCCTCTAACACTTGATTTCCCTCCTTGGAAATCTACCAAATCAACTATGATTAAACTTCTTCTTTGATCCTTTCCCGATCAAACTGCAAGTTTCCTTTGGCAAGAAACTTTTCCAAGAAGTCGACCTCCTCCCAATCTTTGTCACTTGTGCTAAGGCTAAAAAATCGAAAACTTCAAAAAATTTAACCCCCACCAGCTCTTCCGACTTCGCAATCTTTTCCGGATCCGACAGATTCGGATCCGAATCACATCGGTCGGCTTCGAACCCAACCGCGTTGTTTTTTGAGTCGCCTTTGCGCGAGAATTGCGTGGGCATGCTAGGACACAAAGCGTTGGACAACATCACCCTTCCCTCCGTGTGAATCTGCTCCTCGAAAACCGCACTATCCCTTCGCATTTGTTTCTCTCGCTACTTTTCCAATTGCTTCTGCAGCCTAGATCCTTCGCATTCTCCCCCGTCGGTGACCCTTCTAGATCCGCAATTGCTGCGATACCATGTAGAAATTTCTGAATCTTATATCTTATGCGTAAATTATTACCGTTAACCTAGTTAAGCTCCTCCTACTTATACAAGTTATTAACCGAATAAATTCAAGTGAAAATCGAAGCAAAACACATATCAGATCTCTACAAATTTAGAACTAGAATAAGCACATGCACACATAGACAAAGTGACACAAAGTTATTTCAAGACAAATAATCCCCGTAAAAACCCAAGGTGGGAAAACCGTGTCTCGGTGCCATGGAGGGTTCTATTATTAAGAATATTTACGAATACACAATCGTGGGTTCCGGATCTAGAAAACCCGATAGGAAAAAACTCTAGATCTACGACTCACCTGGGCCGATTTAGGGCCAAAATAATGATTGATCCACACCCTCAAACGGGATTTACGAACTCGACCCAAATCTAGGCCTAGAAACCACGCCGCCGCGCCTGAAAGGCTCCGCGTCAACCTCCGCAGCCCCACCGAAAGCCTCGCGTCGCACCTTTGGATGGCCTCCAAACCCTCGACATCGTCCTGAAGGGACCTGCGTTACCCCAAAATGGGTGACACAAGTCACTACGCCGCCCCTAAGGGTCTCCGCGTAACCACTAAAGAGTTTCTTGAAAATTACGCTATCCTTCTTTGCTTGCTACCTTCTCGTGCATTGTCCTTGAGCGCATCTCTTCTCCGCCTCCTTGTGTATTCTAGACCCTAGGATCAAATCATCCCCTTGGTCTAAATTCCCCTCTCTGCAGCTGAAACACTTCTAAGTATTCTTAGCAAACCCTACCCTAAAATCTTAGCTTAGCTTCAGTGCTCTGCCTCTATGTATCTTTACAAATGACCCCAAGCCTTTCCTTTATACTTTTCTCATTGACAAATCAACGGCCATGATCAAATCTTGAACCAATGGTTAAGATTAAAAGAAAGCTTGATCTGTGTGACTTAAGACAATTTCATCACATGTTTAATTAGATTCACTTTAATTATTTAAGTTACCTAAGTTTTAACTTCGGAAATACATTAAAATAATTAATTAATTTAATATCTCCTAAACCAGATGAAATTTCCGAAATCCATTTTTGGGTCTTGTAGATCAAGTGTACTCTAGTCCCTCCACAAAATTTGGGACCTAAAATACAATTGATGCTACCCCAAATACACAAAATCTCAACAGATATCTCAAGAGATTCTTGGCACCAATCCAGTGATTATGATGAGGGTCAACCATATATTGACTCAATGTGTTTACTGCAAAACATATGTCTGGACGTGAGTTCACTAAGAACATCAAGGCCCCCACGAGTTGACGATACTCGGTGGGATTTTCCAACTCGGGCCCAGTAGCACTTCCACACAACTTCTTAAAGTTGAGTTCCATCGAAGTTGTCATGGACTTGCAGTCCACCATCCCAAATCTCTCAAGCAGCTTCATGACATATTTTCCTTGAGAAAGGAAAATCTCACCTAGCCCTTGCCAGGCCTCCAAGCCTTTGCCAGGCCTCCAAGCCTAGGAAATCGTGCATCAGTCTTAGGTATTTCATCTCGAACTCCAAAGCTAGCTCCCTCTTACATTGATGAATGAAATGGTCAGCACCTGCCAGGAAGAGATCGTCCAGATAGAGAACCAGAATGAGAGGCCTTTCTTTATCTACCTTAAAATAAAGGTTTGGATCAACATCACTTCGAGTGAAGCCCGGCTTCATCAAGTAGCTATCGATCCTCTCATACCAAGCCCTGGGGCTTGCTTCAACCCATTGAGGGCTTTCCTCAACCTGCATACATGTGTGTCTCTATCTTGGACTTAGAACCCGAGAGGTTGCTCCACATAAACCTCTTCCTTGATTGAACCATGTAGAAAAACAGTCTTCACATCCATCTGATTGAGACTCCATCCTTGCATTGCAGCAAGGGCAATGATCGATCAGATGGTGGTATAGCGGGCAACAGGTGCAAATATATCATCATAATATATGCCTTCCTTTTGAGAGAAGCCTCGGGCAACAAATCTTACCTTTTACTTTTCATCACTTCCATAGGCTCAATGTTTGATCATGTAGAGCCATTTCAAGGTGACAACAGATTTGTCCTCCAGTCTCAGGACCACTTCCCAGACATCATTCTTCATAATAGACTCATATTCTTCGAGCATAGCATCCTTCCAAACTTGATGCTTTACGGCTTCTTCAAATGATCCAGGCTCAAATTGTACAATAGTACTCATCGCTGCTAGGTCCCCTTGGTACCTCTTCGGATTCTTGCTTTCACGGAATGTTCCTCTCGAAGCAATGTGTCCCTCAGCATCTTCAAGAGTGTCCCTAAGCCATGAGGGTCTCCTTTTATTTGAAGGAGATGGATCTATAGGATCCATCGGACCTTCATCATCGGGCATTGGTTCATCCTTCGGTTCTTCTTGCCTTCCAGCTTCTTCTTCTTCTTTGTCTTCCTTTGAGCTAGGAACAATCCTCACTTTCTTTAGGGCAACATCTTCATCGAAGGTGACATCGTGGCATATCTCCAGTGTCCACTCCTCTTTGACCAGGCACATAGATTCTATATGCCTTCGAGGTTTCACTGTAGCCCATAAACATTCCCTTCTTCCCAAAAGCATCCATCTTGCTTCTCTTTTCTTTTGGTACATGAAAATAAATGGGACTTCCAAAAACTCTAAAATGAGAGACATCGGCCTTCTTCCCAGACAAGACTTCTTCGAGAGTTTTGGAGTCCAATGTGGAATGTGGGCATCTATTTTGAATGTACACAACAGTGTTGGCAGCTTCTCCCCATAGAAACTTTGGAAGACCTTGGTCATAAATCATGGCATGGGCAGCTTCCAAAATGGTTCTATTCCTCCTTTTAGCAACACAATTTTGCTCGGGAGTATACACAGTTGTGGTCTCCCTCTTAATGTGAGCTACCCTGCAATAGTCATTGAATTCATTTGACTCATACTCGGTCCCATTATCGGTCCTCAAAACTTTGATCTTCTTCGGGCTTGAAGGTACAAAACCATTTGAATGTTTCATCCTTCTTCTTCAAGAAATATATCCAAGTCTTGCTGGAGAAGTCATCTATAAAAGTGATATAATATAAGCATCATCCCAAGGATGTTACGGGCAGCATACCAGATAGATCAGAATGAATCGATTGCAAAATATCAGATGTCTTCGTGACACTTAAGGGGAATGGTCCCCCTGTATGCTTCCCTTCGACACAACCCTGACATACACCTTCATGATCATCTTTGAATTTGGGCATCCCTGTCACCACCTTCCTTGCTTCGAGAAGGGCTTTGAAAAGAAAGGGGTGCAAACCTCCGGTGCCATAGCTTAGATTGAAGGGTTGTGTCACATGCCATAGCACCCAACGAACTTCCACCAATCTGATAGAGTGTATCAACTCTAAAGCCAAGAGTGAACGCTTCTTTGAAGTTCCTCTTCCAGATGTGTACCTTTCCATTGATGAATACCACCTTGAATCATTTTTCTTCCATTGTCGAGATAGACACTAGATTCTTCTTTAAGTTAGGTACGTACAACACATCTTGCAAGCGGAGGACTTGACCTTGATTTAGATGAAGGGTTACAATGCCTGTCCCTTTCACAGGATAGGTGGCATTGTCTTCAAGGATAATTTCCAGATTAGTATCATTTTCAATCAAATCAGAGAGGGCTTCCTTATATCCAATGAAGTGCCTTGAGGCACCACTATAAATCAACCAATTATCCAGCGTATCAGAAGGAGATGTAGCAGAGAGGGCAGATATAAGAATATATTCATTTTTCCTATCAACAACATTAGATTCATCATACCTGGAATTCCTTAACCTCTTGAACAACTGCCCATTTCCAGTCCAATTAGAGGAAGCCTTCCTCTTTCCTTTGAACCTGTTGTTCCTTTGATTGCCATTCCCCCTGAAGTTGTTGTTGTCATCATCTCTAGGAGAGTCCCTTTTATTGGGGCACTCTCTTGCATAGTGACCAAACTAGTTACAAGTGTAATATCTTCCTTTCCTTCCTTTGGGCCCCGCTCTTCCATGGTTTTGATTTCTCAAACCACCATTGTTGCTCTTTTTTGCATGAGCGGTAAAGGCAGTAGGTTCACCTCCATTCCCATTCGAGGGATGGTCTCTTTCCATCATCATTGTCTCCTCTTGAGTGCATCTCGTCAACAATTCATCAAAATCAGGAATCACATTATTATTAAGAATAGTAGTGTTGAATACATACCATTCCCGAGGGAATCCTCCAAGAGAAATGAGAACAAGCTCTTGATCAGCTATTTCTTCTCCAATGGCTAGGAGATCATTCCTGATTTCTGTGAGCCTCATAAAATATGATTGAATGGATTCATCTTTGCCCTTCTTGATATTCTTCAACTTGTTCTTGAAGAAGAGAACTTGATTAGCATTGCTAGCCCTGAACATGCTAACCAACTTATCATACATGTCTTTAGATGTACCAAGCTCATGTGAAAATTTTGTAATGTAGAATCCTACTGAAGCTACTTATTATATTTCTTCTATTTCATTCTCAAATACAATTATTTACATTTCACTGTGTTGAATAGCAAAATAAAATATGCTGCAGACTTCACGATCAATAAACAACATAAAAGAAATGGCACAAGTATTCACACATAGGCACCATTATTTTTGGACAATCGTCCCCGGAAAAACCCAATGCGGGAAAACCGGTGTAGCAGATCTAAGAGTTTCTTTATTATGTATAAATTCTGAGTACAAATGTGTGATTGTAATTATCAATCAATCACCTGAAGAAATCTGATGAGAATACGCTTAGTGAGATAGTTCTCACTTCACCACAAAGTTCCGACACCGATCTGCACGCACACTGAGTGGCTCTGCGTGATTTCTGCGCAGTGACTGCGTCACTCACACTGTCATTGCGTCACTGTTGTTGCTAATCGTTATGGCTTCCTCAGTGCTCACTACTGTGTGAGACTAGAGTTTTCTCCTCTTCCAGAAGTGCCCTCCAGATACTGGATGAACCCTCAGCTGTCTCTCCAACTAAAATCGAAACTCCCTCTGCTACTCTGCGCTGGCACAGCATAACTGCTGCTTGGCTATCTCTGCATTGCTACTATGGCACCCTTCTCTCCTCTTCCCGCACTCTTTATCCTTCAGAAATTCTCCCACCTGGAGATTTCACCTTCCTTTCTCTGCAATCGAGAATCACTTCTATTCTTCCTTCGGCTGAAGAAATCGATCTCTCAATTCTTTCTCCGTCTGATGTGTTTTCCATAGGCTCCTCACCCTTCTTCTTATATTCTTTTGTTGACTCTTCAACGGCCAAGATTAAAACATAATCAAGGGCTAAGATTAACTTGGAGGTGATCCATGACTTTATCTAGAAGATTCACACTTAGTTTAATTAATACCCTTTAATTAATCAGTTTCCCTAAGTTTATACCTAGGAAAACATTAAACTTAGGAAAACATTAAAAAATTATTAATTAATTTAATTAAACCATCTCTAAGTGGAATCTTCAAAAACCATTTATGGGTATTATGGAATACATGTGTCTTAGCCTATATACAGAATTACAAAGCTACAACACATCTGATGCTACCATAAATCAACAGCTCGGAGATATAAGCAACCAAGTGCTTATGAATAGAATCCCTAATGATCATCTTCGCCTTGAATTCCCCTCTTCTATACTTTGTCTTTGTAGTAGCCGGTGCATTTAATGGAGGCTCATTTATCTTCCCCTGCACATAATCCATGGCATCTTGATCTTCCAATACCAAATCCAAAGACATCTTCCAGGCATGATAATCAGACTTATCAGTTAACTTATCATCAGTCTTGAAACCCTTGTAGGTTGAGGAGCGTAGAAATTTCTGAATCTTAGACTTTATGTAGAAATTATTATTGTTAATCCGGTTATGCTCCTCCTACTTATACAAGTTATTAACTGAATAAATTCAAGTCAAAATTGAACCAAAACACATAACAGATCTCTACCAATCCAGACCTAGAATAAGCACATGCATACATTGACAAAGTTTCACAATTATTTCTGGACAAATAGTCCCTAGAAAAACCCAATGTGGGAAAACCGGTCTCTGGCTGCTGGAGGGTTCTATTATTAAGAATAATTCTAAATACGCAAATCTGGGTTCCAGATCTGGAAAACCCAACAGAGACAATGATAGATCTACAGCTCACTCGTTGATCTAATCTACAGCTCACTGGTTGATCTACGGCCAAAATAATGACTGATCCACAGCCTCAAACGAGATTTACAAGACTCAGCCAAGATCAGGGCCTAGAAACCCCAGCGTTGTCCCTAAAAGGCTTCAAGGCCACCAACAATCGAAGACTCCATCACTACCTTGGAAGTCCTCCAAACCCCCGCTCGTTGTTCTCGAGCTGATCACATTCCTGTGACCGGATGACTCAGCTTCACTACGTCGCCCCTAAAGGGTCTCCCGTAACCCTAAAGGTTTCTTACTAAAACCACGTTGTCCTTAGAGAGATCACATGTCCCTGTTATCACGTCGTTTCCTACTTCTGCGTTGTCTCTCTGAGCTGATCTCTGCCTCTTCTTGATTCTAGACCCCGGGATCAAATCATCCCCTTGGCCTAAATTCCCCTTTCTGTAGCTGAAACACTTCTGAAAATTCATAGCAAACTCGCCCTAGAATCTCAACTTGGCTTCAGTGCTTTGCCTCTCTATGCCTTTACAAATGACCCCAAGCCTTTCCTTTATACTTTCTCAAGACAAATGGACGGCCATGATCGATCTTTGAATCAATGGCTAAGATTAAAAGAAAGCTTCTGATCTCAGGTGACTTAAGACAATTTCATCACATGTTTAATTAAATTCACTTTAATTATTTAAGTTCCCTAAGTTTTAACTTAGGAAATAAACTTAAAATAATTAATTAATTTAATATCTCCTAAACCAGAGGAAATTTCCCAAATCAATTTATGGGTCTTGTAGATCAAGTGTACTCTAGTCCTTCCACAAGATTTGGGACATAGAGCACAACTGATGCTACTCCAAATACACAAAATCTCAATACTCCCTCTTAGCATCAAGGGTGTACTCTAGCAATACATCAAACTTATGCATTTCATGATTTTGGGTACTGGTTCTGTGCTGCTGAAGCTTGTATTTTAGCCACTCAACTCGCATCGTCGTTATTCCGTACCGTCGCCCATGACTCTGCCACTGCCACTACAACTTCTGTACTGCAGCTCCCTCTCAATATGTTGCATCTATGTTGCTCATAGCACTGCCACTATTGATCTGCTGCACTACAACTTCAGTTATTGAGAGAAACAATTGAATCCCCTGCCCAACCATTGACAAACAAGTCTGATGGGCTGCATCCTCATCACTGAAGCTCCATAGGTTAGAGATCTGTGTTGGCATCTAAAGAACGATGCATAGCTACAGCACTGCCTACCTAATTAGACTCCCTCTGCACTACTAAAGTCACATCAGCCTCTTGTGCTGAAATCTATCAAGCTATTGTTGCACTGCGCTGTCCCTCTGAAGCTTTCTGCGTTGCTACAGCTCTGCACTGCGTAAGAAGCTCTACTCTATGCTACTGAAGTCACATCAGCCTATGCGCTGCTACTGCTTCTTCGCTGCTACTGCCTTGCTCTGCGCTGCTCCTTCAAGTCTTCAGATCTGCCTCTGCCTACTTCATCTGTGATCTATGCACCCACTGCTCCACTTGTCCCGCTACTGTCTTAAGGCTGTCGTAACTCGCATGTGATCCAAGAGATGAGCTTCTCAAGGATCCAGCCTACTTCTATATAGCTCCTCTACATATCCATGTCACCCCACCTTCGTGCATCATGAGCACTCATGCTTGCATCATCTTCCGACCCATCATCTACCACAGCTGCCTTGGAAGAGGATGCTTCCTTGTCCTTTTTCTTCTGAGGACAATGGTTGCCAAAATGTCCCATTTCACCACACTGGAAGCACTTGATCTTTGAAAGATCCTTCTTCTTTGGTTGCTTCTTTGATGCCAAGGTTACATCTTCCACATCTTCCTTCTTCACTTTGCTCAATCCTGGGTTGTGTTGCTTCTTGGTGAATCTGCGGAGTTCTTCTTGACGCGGAATTGACCACAAGTTGTCCCAATATGGGAGATTTGTTGTGCCCAAGATACTTTGGACAAAAGTTTCCCACTCATCTGTGACTGCATGGAGGGCAGTCCTGACTATCACAGCATCATCCACCGTTGCACCCATTGCAGTCAGCTGATCTTTGATTGACTGCAGTCTGAAGAGGAAGTGTTCCATGTCTTCTCCCTTGGTCATCATGAATGACCTCATTTGGGTCTCCAACAGCATTTTTCTTTAGACAGACTTTCCCTCATACAGCGAAGTCAAGGCCTTCCACATCTCGTTAGCTGTCTTCTTCTCAGCTACGTTTGGTACAATATGGTCCCTGATACCATCCATTATCAGTCGCTTGGCATACCCAGCAACTTCCTTATGCTTCTGTAGGAGATCCGCATTTGTCGGTGTGGCCAGAGTCTGCTTTGCATGGTCTCTTAGATTGTACACCTCAAGGACAATCAGGATCCTTGCCTTCCAAACCGAAAAGTTTGAGAGGTCATCTAGCCTATCTTGATCACGCAGTCAATGAGGAGCCATCTGCTCAGAATGTGTCGAAACTTCCTTTTCTCTTTGCTAGAGAAATGGATCTAAGGCCCTTGGCGAAACAGGTGCCTTCTGCTCCCTCTGACACTTGATTTCCCTTCTTGGAAATCTCCCAAATCAACTATGATTCAGCTTCTTCTTTGATACTTTGATCAAACTCTAAGTTTCCTTTGGCAAGAAACTTCCTGAGAAGCTGACCTCCTCCCAATCTTTGTCACTTGTGCTAAGGTTAAAAATCTGAAAACTTCATAATTTTAACCCCACCAGCTCTTCTGAATTTCTTCAGCTTTTCTGCAATCTTTTTTGGATCTGACAGATTCAGATCTGAATCACACTGGCTGGCTTCAAACCAAACCATCGCTATTTTTGAGCTGCCTCTGCGCAGTAATTGCGTGGACTTTCTAGGACACAACACTGGACAGTGTCACCCTTCCCTTTGCGTGAATCTGCTCCTAAAAACTGTGTTGTCCCTTCAAATCTACGTTTCTGCTACTTTTCCAGCTGCTTTCTGCAACTAAAACCTTCAGTCTCTTCAGTTGGTGTCCCTCCTAGATCTGCAATTGCTCCAATACCATGTAGAAATTTTTGAATCTTATACTTTATGCAGAAATTATTACTGTTAATCCAGTTATGCTCCTCATACTTATACAAGTTATTAACTGAATAAATTCAAGTTAAAATCGAAGCAAAACACATAACAGATCTCTACCAATCCAGATCTAGAATAAGCACATGCACACATTGACAAAGCAACAGTTATTTCTGGACAAATAGTCCCCGAAAAAACCCAATGTGGGAAAACGGGTCTCTGGTTGCTGGAGGGTTCTATTATTAAGAATATTTTTGAATACACAAATTTGGGATCCAGATCTGGAAAACCCAATAGAGATAATGCCAGATCTACAACTCACTGGCTGATCTAGGGCCAAAATAATGACTGATCCACACCCTCAAACGGGATTTACAGAATTCAGCCAAGATTAGGGCCTATAAACCCCAGCGATGTCCCTGAAAGGCTCTGCGTCAGCCTCTGAAGCCCCTGAAAGCCTCTGTGTCAACCTTGGAAGTCCTCCAAACTCTCATCGCTACTCTAGAAGGGACTGTGTTACCCCAGACTGGGTGACGCAGTCACTATGCTGCCCCTGAAGTGTCTTTGCATAACCCCTGAGGGTTTCCTGCTGAAAATCACGTTGTCCTTAGAGAGACTGCGTTGTCCTTAGAGAGACTGCGTTGTCCTTGCTGCTACTACTGTCGCCTTCCTCTGCGTTGTCCTTGAGCTGATCTTTGCCTCTTGTGTATTCTAGACACCGGGATCAAATCATCCCCGTGGTCTAAATTCCCCTCTCTGCAACTGAAACACTTCTAAGTATTCTTATCAAACCCTGCCCTAGAATCTCAACTTAGCTTCAGTGCTTTGCCTCTATGTGTCTTTACAAATGACCCCAAGCCTTTCCTTTATACTTTTCTCTTTGACAAATCAACGGCCATGATCAGATCTTAAATCAATGGCTAAGATTAAAAGAAAGCTTGATCCATGTGACTTAAGACAATTTCATCACATGTTTAATTAAATTCACTTTAATTATTTAAGTTCCCTAAGTTTTAACTTAGGAAATACATTAAAATAATTAATTAATTTAATATCTCCTAAACGAGATGAAATTTCCCAAATCAATTTTTGGGTCTTGTAGATCAAGTGTACTCTAGTCCCTCCACAAAATTTGGGAGCTAGAGCAGAGCTGATGCTACCCCAAATACACAAAATCTCAACAAGGAGGCCATTTGTCCTTGATAAGACAACTTCTGCGGTGATTGCTTTTCACACTAGCTTGGGCTTTGTCTTCACCTTAGCTCCGATACCATGTTAATTTTAGATAACCATGGTATGTTCTATGCTTAATGCAGTTTTACTTCAATCTTTCTTATAGGCCCAATTCAATTTAGCAATCACATGAACATGAAAGTAAAATGTTGATAGAACATAATAATAGATCAACAAAAGACAAGCCAAATAATATATCAGAATTTGTAATTCTTCTTGTCCAACAAATATAGAGGAATGTTTGTTACAGCAGTCAACAGGATGCCCTAGGCATCAAAGACTTTAGTTGGTCAAACCAACTTCTCCAACATACCAGATCAGCCTTTCTCCAAGTGTCACACACACCCCTCAAAGACAACTTCCAAAAAGTCAACGTTGGTCAACAGAAATCAGTTAACGCAGAAGTCAACGGTGCAGTCAATGGTCTACAGTCAAAGTTAGCATCCAGCCTCAATCTTTGTGCCCTCCAATGTGGCCTCAAGAAATCGGAATTTATGCCCAAGAATGAAGGTCAAATTCCAAGATTTGACCCACGGTCAACGTTGGTCAACGCTTCAGCAAATGCCCTAAAACAATCCACAATTTCTCCAACTTCAGATTCACACGTGTGAAGGATAGAAGCCTTTCCTAGGTTGTACGAACCAATCAAATCACAAGAAGAATGTGTGATGAGATGATGATGAAATGAGCATCATCTCTTTCCTATTTATATCCATCAATGAAGGTGTGTGACACATATGTTGGGGCTTGTGAGCCTACATTACAAATCTGGACGACCTTGTCAATTTGCACATTTGTGGAAAATAAAATCAAAATATAAGTTTTGCTCATCCAAACAAGATGATCTTTAGATCAATCTTGCACCTCTCAAGAGGAGGAATCTAACAAAAATATAATCATCATCATATGAGCAGTGCAACATGGAGTTTGGACCTAGTTGCCCAAAATTAACAGTTGGTCTGTATCTGCAAATCAAAGCAAGGAAATGATAGGGTCCATGATCCAAATAAGTAGATCTACCCTCTCCCACCAGGCATCATCTAACACTCTGCGCTTCACTCTTTTTGAAGTTGCTTGATCTATCTTTCTCCAAAAAGACCAAAACTCTGAAATAACCATGGCCCCAAGAGCGGTCTTGACCTCTCTCAACCTCTTCAACATGATGAATGAAGAGGCAAACCATGTATCCGCAATCTTCAACAATGATAGATTGGTCTACTCCTTGTAGATAGTGAGGGCATTTGTATGGTTTTGTACAAAGTTGTGGATATGTTGTGCATCCTCAATAATGCTTTCAATCCAAAGCACATCAGAAGCAATAGATATAATTGCTAAGTTCAATGAATGGATAATGCAAGGTATCCAAAATATTTGTGGATATTTAGCTTCCACAATCATGCCAGCAGCCTTGCAAACAGGTGCATTATCTGTAATGATTTGCACACAAGAATCAATACCTACATCTTCAATAACTTTAATAAACAACTCACCCATTTATTGTGCATCCTTGTATTGTCCAAGTGCATCCACTGATTTCAAGAAAACTGGACCATTCAAGGAAGACACCATGAAGTTGATGATTGGGTGTTGTGCTGGATCTGTCCATCCATCAGAAACAATGCTAACCCCAAATGTTCGCCATGTTGATTTAATAGGCTCAAGCATTTTGTCCACCTCTTTCTTTGCCTTCGTCAACAATGTGGTTCTAAGCTTCTCTGACCCAGGAGGCACATACACTGATGGAACCCCTTGAGTTAAAGCTCGGCACATCTCAATAAATAGAGGCAAGCGTGCAACATTGTTCTGATAGATTAAAAAAATAAAAAGAATAAAAAAATAAACAATGGTGAGATCAAGCTCTTTCCGCTTCTCTTTTTGAAAAATCTTGTCCATTGGACCAAGTGCAATTGCCTTTCTTTTTGCTGCTTGTCCCCCACTAGAACTCTCAAATGGGAACCTGTTGGTGCCTTTCCTCAAGAATGGAAGGGGGTCATCATTCTTGTTTTGTTTAGTTTTTGCAGCCACATTTTCCACCCCAACTAATGCCTCTCTTTCCATTTTCTTCCTCTTTTCTAAAGATACCTGTGTACAAGCTGAAATTCCACAACTTGGTAAAGCCAACAAATGAGCTTTCACACGATAATATGTGCTCATGAAATAATTGTGGCAATAACTACATTTCCAAGCAACATTGCCTCCTCCCTTCATCTTGTTGCCTGGCCCTGCGCCTCTTGTGACATATTTCCACAATGGATATTTGTGGTCTTGAGGTTGTTGCCTTCCCTCAACATTTGAAGTTGTTGTTGCAGCCCCACTTCCAATAGATGGAACACTTGCAGACCCTGATGAAATAGGAACGGGAGGGGCATCTCCAAAAGGGACATTCTTCCCCTTCCTTTTCCCCTTCCTTGCTGCCCTTGATTGAGCAATGAATGTTGTAAAAAAATAAACAAAAAATTCCCAAATTTATAAAAGAAATGCACATGCAAATGAAATGCAAAAAAATAGAGAGACAATGCACCTACCTGTTGCTTGAATCTCCTTGAAATGCTCCCTTGCTCCTTGCTACTCCTTTCTCCTCTACTCACTCACACCAAACTCAAAGTGAAGAAAAAGAGGGCCAATCGAGCTTTTTAAAACCGTTAGACGCATTTTTCTGACAGTCGTGTCTGGCGGATCAGGACACAATCATGTTCGTACATGACACGATCGGAACACAACGTGTCCTGTATGGACACGATCGGACATGATCCACCAGAGACAAATCTGTGTGAATTGTGTCTGATTCGTTGGATTCGGGACACAATGGCCCAATCCAACGAATAAAGTTTCTTAGATTTTGAGAAATAAAAAAATTTGGGAAATTTTTTTGATAAATGGCCAAGTGTTCTTTGAAGAATAGATGCAAGCTACAGCATTAGCGAAGTTAAATAAACCATAAAAATATTCGGAGTCCAAACAAGGTCAGCCTACGTCCAAAGTTTGTGAACTTGGAGCCCAAGGACAGAGGAACCTGCAAACACTATATATTTTCTTCAAGAAAGCTTGTTAGACATACGGTGAATCAAATCACCTAAAATAGACCCAAAATCTACCAATAAATTGTTCTTATCACCATCTAATGAACAAACAAACTTTAAAAAAATTAAGCACAATATAGGAATGCTCGTACCCAGCAGATACCACAAATCAATAGACAATAAACACCATGAATGGCATGTTGGTCTAAGGTTGTCATTGATGTCAATATGAAGTTCAATATTCTTATAAAGACCTAAAAACCCTAGACATATTCCTATCTGCATGATGATTAACAAAACCCTAGACTTCTTACACTTTGCCCTTATTCTTTGTTAAAATCTTAACCCTAACCCTAATCATCTGGAAACCCTAATTGTTGAAGAAATACTATGTGTGAATACCTTTCCTATAAAACCCTAACCACAATTATTAAAAATGATTAAACCCTAAACCTCACCCTTAAAACGCTAGGCTTTACCTAAATACCCTTAACTCTATCTAAATAATGAAGTCGTCCTAATGGTACATAAAGTTCAACCCTAAATCCTAGATACAAATCATATACATCATACATTGGACATTAACCAAATATGATTGACCATCACTATGGTCCCCACACACCCATGTCACTTTACGGTGGTCCCTACTCTCCTTTTGATGACTTAAAAAAAATCACGCTAAGCATTACATGACTAACATTGGAAGTTAACCACCTTAGCGGTCCCCACCACCTACAGAAATCTTACTATGACACAAGTCGGCTTTAACTCTCTTTTTTTATGTCGGCTGACCATATGACAGCCATACTTTATAAATTTATATAAATACGGCTTGGTTCCCTTCATTCCGACATCAAAGTTTGATCAAGGCAGTCGTATATATAATAGGGAAGACACAAGCAAAATAAAAAGGAAGGACGCAAGTCAAAACAGTGATATGTAGAAAAGCAAGAATGTAGAGTCAAGACCATTCCTGAAGATAAGTTAGTAGAAGAAAAAAAGGGACAGAAGCGAGGAACAAGAGACATCTGGTGAAAATCTGAATACTCTCGGACCTGTACAGAGCTCTCTATTGCAGACCTGTGATACATGATCTATCTTCTCATGATATTTTCTGTGCGGAGAGTTTCATATCTTGAAAATCTTTGGACGTGTGAACTATAATTCATATTCATAACTCTGTGATATCTTCTAGAGCTTGAACTTAAATCATATATGTGATTACCTTAAGACCAATCATACTCCTTGAGTAGATTCTTCGGTGAAAGGCTTGGATTTGTGATTAATGTTTGGGAAGTTTTGTATTCTTCAAGCTCGAATTGGAAACCTTGGATCTCAAGAATAGTAAGCTCGAATTTGTGGACAGTGGCATGTGAGGGCTCGAACTTGTGGTTTAGGGCTCGATGCCATAACCTCAGACTAGTGATAATCACCAGATTGTTGTGTCTCGGGCTAGTGGAATTAACTAGTAGAGGCTCAGAATACAGTCTCTTGTGGAGGCTCGAACCTGTGACATATTTGTTGTAAATCTATAGTGGGTTCACTCTTACGGTTTTGTGGAGATCTTACTGCAGACCTACAGTGATTTCATTACAGAATTTTGGACAACCCAAGCTTTTAGAAGTAGCATATTGAAGACCTTTGGAGCTTATCTCTGGTTATTTTTTTGAGCAGCAATTTTTGAAGATCCTTGAAAATCTAAAGAACTTAAAGAAGTCTTGAAGCAAACTTGAGTACTTGAAGCAGATTCTTGGAAGAGAACTTTGTTGAGATTGTGCAGATCTATTGAAGACAATGTTTGTAGCTTTAGAGCAAGCTTGATAGTTGGAACACTGGAGAAGTTGGTGAGGTGACATGATGCCCTCATGGTATGATGTTGAAAAAGGACCCCTTGAAGTCTTATTTAAGCAGCTTGTTTAAGGACATTATAAAAGTGGTGTGCAGACCCATTGAAGACACTCTTGGAGAAGCTTATTAAAGCCATCATGAGTTAACCTTGAAGTTTTGTTTGGGTACCATGAAGAGCAGTGGTGACACCTTCTAAGAAGAAAAGGTTGTCATTGATGATGTGACGTGGAGACTAAGTGAAGGCATTGTTGAAGATTGTCATGGCTCGTTGAAGAAGACATTGGGAGTCGTGAAGAATAACCAAACATATTTTGACGAAGTGAAGCTGAGGGTTAGAGCCCAAGAGGTTGGAGCCTCATTGAGACAAGGTCGGTGCCTTGGAAGATAGGGTTGGAGCCCTGGAGGATTGGAGTCCTCAAGAAACCAGGTCGGAGCCTGTCCTAGAGATAGGGTTGGAGCCCTAGAGGATTGGAGTCCTCAAGAAACCAGGTCGAAGCCTATACTAGAGATAGGGTTGGAGCCCTAGAGGTTTGTGCCTCAAATTGACAAGGTTGGAGCCTTGGAAAGACCACGTCGGTCCTTGGCACAATACAGGTTGGAGCCTGGAAGACTGGAGTCTTCATCTAGGGTTGGAGCCCTATATCATTATTGTACTTTACTTATTGTAAAGAAGAAATTAATAAAAGTATCTATTCCATCATTGTTCATTTTGTGTTCTAAATAAGTGATCTAATTGGTAAAACTAACAATTGAAAAGAAATATTGATTCACCCCCCTCTCAATTTTTCCAACATGGCACCCCCAAGTCTTTACTATGATTCAAAAAAACATTCCTAACAGGACAATAGCAATACATCAGATTTTCCGCAAGAATTTTCTTAGCCAAACATCAGATGGATTTTGACACAAATTACTTTAATTTATAGATAAATCCTCCAAGTGGAAAAATAACAGTTAGTTGGCTTGATCCTCATCAAAATAATCTTGGTCGTTGATAAATCCTTGATGATCTTTTAATCTCTGCCATTGAAAATATTTATTTTGAGGATTTTTTGAATTTCTCATTAAATCCCTTTTTTATTAGCTCAAAATTAATTATTTTGAGTTAATTTCCTCAAAAAATTGACTTTGACTTAACCACCAAGGTCCAAGGGTCCAATTTTTCTTAAAATTTCCAATATAATATATTCCCTTGGTGGGGGACCTCCAAAAATTAATTTCTTTGACACCAACGAATTTTTCCACTTCGAGAATTTAAATTCTCTAATACTCTAATTAATTAATTTTTTGGGTTAGGATTAATTTAATTCTTGCCAAAAAATTAATTAATTGACACTTGAGGGGATTTAATATTTTTTCCACCCTCTAATATTTTAGCCATGTGTCTAAGACTCTAAGTATGATGGACCATGCACTAAAATACGTTTAACATAAGATAATTACATTTTCAACCCTCAAAGGGAGAACACCCTTTCGGTATAGACTCTCAAATTACACACTCAATTCTGCAACACAATATGATCTAATAGACCAAGTGATTTGTGATAAAATAATTTAGCCAACTATCTTAAATTATTCCCAAATCACTTTTACATAATACTCGACTAAAACATTAGGACTCACCTAAGACTTTGAAGAAGAATTCCACCCTAACTTTGGGGTGAGGTTGGAGGGAAAAACTTTGTCGACCATTCGTGTTTAGAAACACAAATGAATCAGTGAGATGAAAAACCTTCTAGGGTGAAATTTTCACCAAAGTAATAGACTTACCTAGGTTGTTACATACATACACGGTCTTACTAGCATCATTTACATTACAAATTTGCATAATGGGTTTACAATCACTCACTAAACTGTTGATTGATGATCCAATCCTTTGAAAAAAAATTGGCATATCCACTTCCTTGGAACTTTGACAAAAGGTGTGCAACCAGTATGAGCGATGATTTTGTAAATGTTAGTTTTTGTCGCATCGGATGTGTTCTAGCCTCGAGATTTGGCAGAGAGGTTAAAATATATGAGTACTACAATATCCAAAAAAAGTTTCTGGAAATTCCATTTAGAGGCGACTTAATTAAAATAATTAATCAACTTTTAATATTTCCTAAGTCTAAACTTAGGAAATATGATTAATTATAAGGTATTAATTAAGTCATGATGTGAATCTTCTAGAAAAAGGCATGGATCGAGTTCTTGTTAATCTTAGCCATCGATTAAGTTTTAATCATGGTTGTTGATGTCTCAACAAGAGATTATAAGAAGAAACTCAATGGAGCTTGGAGAAAACACAAGTAGATATCAAATTCACTAGCAGATCAATTTCCTGAGTAGCAGCACTGAGTTGTCGGAGAGAGAGCTAGTGAGCTCGAAGCAGTGAGAGAGGGGCGGGGATAGTAAGGTCAGAGGAATATTTTCCAGATCCGGTGAGTACATAGCAAAGAGGCAGTGAGTGCCACAGAGTGGTAGCGCAGAGCTTCGGAGGAGATCCGTATTTTTGTTGGAGAGGAGCAGTGATTCAGTGCCAGAAGTCGGAGAGAGAGAAAGCAGTTTCGAGTTGTAGGGACGCAGTGACTGCACAGAGCAACTCATCTTGAGCCAAGGTCAGTGTCGAATCGCCAGTGGGAGTGAGATTTTTCTCACTAGACTTTTTGCCAATAATTTTTGTGTATGGTTTGCTAGATTTAAGCAACCATAGATTTGTACTCAGATTTACTACTACATAATAAACAAACCCGTAGTTTCTGCACCAGCTTTCCCGAGTTGGGTTTTTCTGGGGACTTAGTCCAAAAGTAACAGTGTTATTTATGTGTGTGTGCATCTATCCTTCCACCATTATTTTTATTCTGCATTATTTTATTTGTGAAGGCCGCAGCGTATTAGTCTTGATATTTACCATAGAACACAGTAAATAATTTGTTCATTTTATTTAACACAGAAAAAGAAACTTAATCAGATGTTGCAATAGGATTCAGGGTCACCGAATTTTCACATGGTATCAGAGCGCAGATAGAGCAGGAGAGCTCAGTTGCAGAAGAAAAGAGAGAGATTCGAAGCACTGCGTGAGCAGCTACTCGAAACCCCGGGAGGTTCTGTAGTCCATTGGCCAGGAGGGAAAATTTTTGAGGAAAAAATATTTCTCTAAGTGAGTCGACAGAGAATAAATTTTCCAGTTCGAAGATTGTCAGAACCAGAGGGAGCAGCGACATTTTCCTTGCAGAGCAGATCTTCAGTAGGGACACAGTTATTTTGCAGCAGTTTGCTGGTGTAGAATAGCGTCAAGAGGAAGAAGAGCACACACTGAGGGAGTGCGTAGAGTAGAGCCTAGCAACAATTGCGCAGAGGAAAAGAGGAAGAGTTCGACATTTTGGCAGAGATGGCATCAGCAGGGCTGAGAGATTAGGATCGGTTGGACAATTCGTCTAACTACGTGATCTGGAAGGCAAGAGTCTCGTCTTCTAGATGAATACAATCTCAAGGCCTATATTACTAACGTGCTAGTTGTACCCACGGATCCAGATGAGCTGAAGGCCTATAAGGAGATGGTGAAGGAAAAGAGACTAATTCTCGATGGGGTTCGAGATCACGTGGTGTCGCACATAGCTGGCAAGGACACTACGAAGTAGATGTAGGTTGCTCTTGCCACCTTGTACCAGGGCTCTTCAGAGTAGCGGAGGTTGTATCTTGAGGAGAAGTTGAGATCTACCAAGACGCAGAAAGGGGAGCATATAGACCCCTTCCTTACTAAACCTCAAGATGTCCGAGATCAGCTGTATGCAGTCGGGACAATGCCCCAACCCACAGAATTGGTGCGGCTAGCCCTAAACAACGTGTCCGAGGAGTGGCAAGTGTTCGTCCAGAGTATCCTAGGCAGAGAAAACATTCCAGATTGGGACAGAATGTGGGTTGGTCTGCAGCAGGAGGAGATGAGGCGAGACTTGGTGAAGAGCACCATCAATGGTAGTGCAACAGTGGGACGAAGGAACTGAAGGAAGAGGAGAATGCAGCCCTCGCATCAAAGGGGCAGCAGGAGCAACGCAGGAGAAAGGACATTTCCAAGGTCAAGTGCTTCAGATGTGGTGAACTTGGTCACTATAGCACTCAATGTCCTCTCAAAAAGAAGGACAAAGAGGAGAAGCAGGATCAATAGGTTGCATCCACAAAGATTGATAGGTTGTCCTCCAGATTGGAGGAAGAGTTTGCCATGATCATCGACATACCTCCAGGAGTGAGGTGGGGTGCTTTGGTTTTGTAGCCCCAGAGAGCTACAAATGGGTAGGATCCATGAGGAGTCCACCTCTTGGATCAATACCTTGCTACGGGAGCCCATAGCAGCAGTAGCAGGATGGAACAGTGGGAGTTGGTGCAGTCAAGTGCCAGAGTGACAGATGCAGTAGCTAGTAGCAGTCAGATACTGAGCAACACAGATCAGAGTTGCCAGCAGTGCAGTTGGCATAGTGCAGAGTCAGCAAGAGCGCAGAGGCTTCAGTGACAGTGAAGAGACTAGCATCAGTCAAGACTCAGGTGACAAATGCATCACGCTGACCACAGTTGGTTCAGTTTGATGGATAATTCTCAGTTGCAGCAACAACAAATGAGAAACGGTTGCAGATGTTGCAGTAGCAGCAGCAACAGAGTTTCAGTGCAAATGCAGTAGTTGGCAGCACTTCAGCAAGGTCAAGAGCACCACAGATGCAACGCATATCAAAGTTGTGCAGTAGTTAATGGGCAGCAGTAGCCAAACATCAGCAGCGCAACAAGAGATGGTGCAGAGGCATTGTATTGCAGTTGTAGTACTAGAACACTTTCCTCACTAAGAGGGAGTGTTATTTTTTGTAGCATCGAATGTGTTCTAGCCTCGAGATTCGCCAGAGAGGTTAGAATTGATGAGTACTCAAATACCCAGAAATCATTTCTAGACATTCCATCTAGAGACGACTTAATTAAAATAATTAATCAGTTTTTCATATTTCCTAAGTCTAAACCTAGGAAATTTGATTAATTAAAAGGTATTAATTAAGTCATGATGTGAATCTTCTAGAAAAAGACATGGATTGAGTTCTAGTTAATCTTAACCATCGATTAAGTTTTAATCACGGTCGTTGATGTCTCAATGAGAGATTATAAGAAGAAACTCGATGGGGCTTGGAGAACACACAAGCAGAGATCGAACTCACTCGCAAATCGATTTCCTGAGTAACAGCCTTGAGTTGCCGAAGAGAGAGCCAGTGAGATCGAAGCAAAGAGAGAGGAGCAGGGACAGTAAAGTCAGACGAATATTTTCCAGATCCGGTGAGTGCATAGCAGAGAGGTAGTGAGTGCCACAGAGAGGCAACGCAGTGCTTCAGAGGAGATTTGTATTTTTGCTGGGGAGAAGAAGTGATTCAATGCTAGACGTCAGAGAGAGAGAAAGCAGTTCCGAGTTGTATGGACGCAGTGACTGCACAGAGCAGCTCATCTTGAGCCAAGATCAGTGTCGAATCGCCAAGTGGGAGTGAGATTTTTCTCACTAGACTTTTTGCCAGTTATTTCTCTCTATGGTTTGCTAGATTTAAGCAACCATAGATTTGTAATCAGATTTACTAATGCATAATAAACAAACCCTTAGTTGTTGCACCAGCTTCCCCGAGTTGGGGTTTTCCAGGGACTTAGTCCAAAAATAACAGTGTTATTTGTATGTGTGTGCATCTATCTTTCCAGCGTTATTTTTATTCCGCAGTATTTTATTTGTGAAGGCTGCAGCGTATTAGTTTTGATATTACCGTAGAACACAGTAAATAATTTGTTCAGTTTATTTAACAAATAGAAGAAACTTAATCAGTTGTTGTAGTAGGATTCGGGGTCACCGAATTTTCACATGGTATCAGAGCGCAGATAGAGCAGGAGAGCTCAGTTGCAGACGGAAAGAGGGAGATTTGAATCACTGCGTGAGCAGCTGCTCGAAACCCCAGGAGGTTGCGTAGTCCATTGGCCAGGAGGGAAAAAATTTAGGAAAAATATTTTTCTGAGTGAGTCAACAGAGAAAAAAATTTCCAGTTCGAAGATTGTCAAAGGCAGAGGGAGCAGCAACATTTTCCTGGCAGAGTAGATCTTGAGTTGGGATGTAGTTATATTGCAGTAATTTGTTGGTGCATAATAGCGTCGGGAGGAAAAAGAGCATATACTGAGGGAATTATTTCCTCGGGGAATTTCTAGCCCATAAATTTGATTCCTCACTACAAAGCAGCAGTAGTTGTGAGCAGATTTGCCCGCTCCTGCAGGGAGTGCTTAGAGCCTAGCAGCAGTTGCATAAAGGAGAAGAGGAAGAATTTGACATTTTAGTAGAGATTACATCAAGAGGGCTAAGAGATCAAGATCGGTTGGATGGTTCGTCTAACTACATGATCTGGAAGGTAAGAATCTCGTCTTCTAGATGAATGTGATCTCAAGGGCTAATATACTAACGTGCTAATTGTACCCACGGATCCAGATCAACTGAAGGACTACAAGAAGGAGATGGAAAAGGCAAAGAGACTAATTCTCAATGGGGTTTGAGATCACGTGGTGTCACACATAGCTGGCAAGGACAATGCCAAGCAAATGTGGGATGCTCTTGCCACGCTGTACTAGGGATCTTCCGAGCAGCGGATGATGTATCTTGAGGAGAAGTTGAGATGTACCACGATGCAGAAAGGGGAGCGTATAGACCCATTCCTTACTAAACTTCAGGATGTCTAAGATTAGTTGTCTGCAGTCGAGTCAGCGCCCCAACCCACAGAATTGTTGTGGTTAGCCCTGAACAGCGTGTCCGAGGAGTGGCAAGTGTTCGTCTAGAGTATCCTGGGCAGAGAATACTCACCAAATTGGGACAAAATGTGGGCTGATCTTTAGCAGGCTGCAGCAGGAGATGAGGCGAGACTTGCTGAAGAGCACCATCAGTGGCAGCAGCAACAGTGGGACGAAGGAAGTGAAGGAAGAGGATATGCGGGGTAGCAGGAGCAGCGCAGGAGAAAGGAGGACATTTCCAAGGTCAAGTGCTTCAGATGTGGTGAGTTTGGTCACTACAAAGACCAATGTCCTCTCTCAAGTTAAAATATTTATCAAACTTGATTTCTTTGGAAATACCATTTGCAATATTGATATATTTTTCCCAATTGATGTTATGGTGCATCCTAGATGCATGGTCAGAGGACTTTGGTAGCCATACTCTTGTTCTTCCAAGGCTAGCTATCTGAGTGTTGAACGGTGAACCCAAACATGTAGTGCTTCAAGTTGTGAACATAAGTATTTCTCAAGCATGTACACCCCACGAAATACAATTGATTAGCGGCTAAAAGAGGATATAATAGCGTGGCATTGGGTTCAAATTGACAATGTAGTTGGAAGATGAAATTCATTTATAGTCATATATTTACTATTTAAAAAAAAATCTCTATTTTTTTTGGTTTACATGGAGAGTTGAAACTAAAGAGGTTATCCAATATCATTGAGAACTAGACCATTGATGCAATCAACCTCAACAAGGTTGATCCAACAGATCCAGTCATTTAAAAAAAAGCATCACTTAGAGATGAAGGGATACACACCAAATTAATAGAACCTTTCAAATGCAACAAGCCATAAATTATAATCGTTGTTCCCATTCATGAATACAGTTGGAATGTTACACAGAATGGTTGATTTACTAGTTGACATGTGCAGTGACAAATGCCGAGTCTTTGTTTGGACATTTAACTTTCAGCATTATTAATGCGATGCTCCATCATCCATAGTGGTTAAGACTCCACAAATATAACTTCCAAGCTTCCATCTTCCATATATAATATACTATCACATGTATATGTAAAATTGCACATTTGTCCATTAATATTTAATAATTTTAATGCAATAAGTTTATTTTGATGCCCATGAAGTGAATTTCTCAGAGAATAAAAAACTTAAATTTTTGTTAGATTTTGGTTATTTTCTAAGTTTATTACTTGCAGTATTTTGGATTCTAAGGTTTTCCCTACTCCAAGTCAGACTATTTCTCTTTTAACTTTGCTAAGTTGCTCCCAAGTCTAAGTCATGACAATTCGAAACAAGGAATAAAATTATGTCCAAAGAGGCAAGATAAAAATAATTTAAAGGTTGGGCCAAACTGAAATTATAACACAAAGAATTATGATGGCTCTATAAACAAATTATGAATTGTTAAAGTAATATGGGACTACAATGGCGAAAAGGAACAAAACTACACTATTTAAGGATCATATCCAAATTCACCCTCATACAAGATGTTACATCTAGCTCAGTCCTTAACAAGGTAGACGTGAAGAAAGTTTTTGCTTGTAGAAGCCTTGATAACCTCTCTTTATTCTTCAGCACTTGCACTATCTTCATCATTAATCCTTTACCTCCAGTTTAATGTTTATTGATTTGGATGAATCATTTAAGGATAGAATCATAAACTTACGGACGAATAACATATTTTGGTTTTCCTTCATTGTCAGTTCCTAACGGAGCCCTGTGCAAACCATCATCAACAAAATATTTCTAAGATTCATATTTCAAAGAAAAATTTATAGAATAGATGGAAAAAAAGTATATAACCTCTAGACATATGTGTGAATTCTTCACCTTAGCCATTTCACAATTTTTTACTTCAGAACCAAAGAGAAAGATATTCAAAAACGTTAAACGAAAAACTTAATATATAAAAGCACCACCAAAAAAAGGGTAATTTCTACATACCTTGTAATGAAACATGATGCAACACGAAGCCCTAGTTTAGCATCGGGGTCAAATGAAAACCTACAATTATGGAAAACATGGGCTCTTTACCAAATGTGGTATATTGATTGGTCCAAATTTAGAAAAATAATGAGACAAGTAGCATGCTAACTATGCATAATACTTATGAGTAAGCCAGCATCACACAGACAACGATAGGAAACAAAGATATGAAATACTGATGAATGCAGTAAATAAATTCCCAATGACAAAAAGTCAATTACCATTGACTTTGAATGTATGCTTACAAAAAGATTCCATGAAAAAAATCAAAAATAGGGACCCTTTATAGGATTGAATATTTCTTCATTACATTCATAAAAAAGGAATCTAATCAAACAGTTCACAGCCTCTTCAACAAAGGAAAAATTGCACATCCTAGGCATTAATAAAGATCGCAGTACACCATATGCATATTTTGAGGTGTTTCCAATAGAAGTTATTTCTTCTTCTAAGTTAGATGACCCTACTAGTTTTACTCCACGAATAATAGGATCAAAACAAATACAGAGTTTTTGAGCACAAGAAATATATGGAGAGGTCAATGTCTAACTTACAAGCAAAATTTGTCATAGAGCCATTGGAGTTAACTAACTTATCTCCAGAAAGGATCAGAGAACCTAATAAGGGATAGAACTAGCCATGCAAATGTTTGATCCTCTCCTAACTACCATAAAAAAAAATAAAAAATAAAAAAAGCAACTTCAAGAGCCATTGCCTTTTCCTCAAGTCATCTAATTCATGAAGATTATATTTTACTAGAGCCCAAGAAATCCCATCGCTTTTATCACCATTCCATGTAAAAGTTCATAGTTACATGTGAAAATAACAATAAATGAGGATATTGTAAACGCATTGCCTCACAAGTACAAAGGTTCTAGATAAGTTATGAGATTAATTAATTGTGCTTTGATTCTAAATCATTATTTAGAAAAGGTGGGCACAATGAACCATAGTAAATAAAGGCTAGGACTATGAAAAATTAGGAAGGTGTTTCTTTTATGACATGTTGGTCAAGCTGTTGATTTTTCTGTAGCATCGGGAGGTATTCCCACATTGCTAAAAGGTCTCCAAGTCAGCCTAAATGAATTAGGCAAATTTTTATATTAAAAGGGCAAGTCGGCCTAGGAAGAATTCAAGTCGGCCAGACTATGAAGAAGTGTGCCTCTTGGGTTGTCACACCCCCATTCGATTTGTAAAAATAGACATTGTGATGCCTCATTTCAACACCAATGAAAAGCAAGTTTTCCCTATCATTCTTATCCCTCTTGGTCAGCTGCACAAGTGGAGAAGGAAGACGAGCCTGACCATATAGACCGAGCTGTTTTGACCTCTGTTTTGACCGATATTGACTTGTGTTGACCGAGTTGTTTTATCTCAAATTTGACCGCAGGAAGGCCACAGGTTGATCGCAGTGTTTTGAACCCAGGGACAAATTCCTGTTTTGACCAGGCCACTGAACAACGTTGAAATTCTGATATTTTAGCTGGTTTGACCAGCGTTGACTTGTTAAAGTATTGACCAAGTTTGACTGGTATTTTGACTTGGATATTGGCGCAGATTTTTAGACAAATTGCTGATTTGTAAGCCTTGTGGAAGAATAATTTTTCCTAAGAAAGGTTGTTTGGTTTTCTCCCAAGGTTGAGTTTCCCAGGATAAATTTGTTATCTCTATTGTGCATGGCTTTTCCTAAGAAAAGTTGTTTGGTTTTCTCCCAAGGTTGAGTTTCCCAGGGTAAATTTGTTATCTCTATTGTGCATGGCCATCTTTCTATGATCTTTATTGTTTCCATTGCATTTAATGTTAAGATTTTCTGATATATAATTATTCAATGATAGCAGTGGCATAATTATTGGTTGGAAATCATTAGGAAGTAATTATCTGGCAGAAAATCGTATTCTACTGTACATCTTGTAGAAAATTCAACATAGTATTAGAGCTTTGTTGAAAAATCCGCCATTGAAGTAAGCCTAAGAGAGTAATCAGCAGTTTGATTGGATTCTAGATCTCTTATCAAATTGGTGCCAAAGACAGGTTGGATGGTGCTACTAATTTCAGATCTTGGAAGACCAGGATATTTCTTATATTGGAAGAAAATTGTTGGAATTTATTAGCCATGGCTGGTATTTTCATCAAGAAATAAAAAGAAAAATTAAATTTGAATTTATGCCCCCATAAGTGTCAAGTCAGCCCCCTCCTAGATGAATTCATCCTGCCCAAGAGACATGTCTATTTGTATGGACAAACAACTATATATTGAGCCTCCTTCAAGGAAGATTTTGCATCTCTGATCTGAGGCATTTGTGAGTTGTCTGAGGAAACATTTCTTTGTGGGTTTTGTGGCATCACTAGTCCGAGTTATGTGGCATCATCATATGTGAGTTTTGTGGCAAGTTCTGTGGCACATTCTTTTGTGGTATACGAGCTTCTCTGTGGCACATTCTTTTGCGGTATGCGAGCTTCTCTATGGCACATTCTTTTGTGGTATGCGAGCTTCTTTGTGGCAGAATATTCAGTGGTATGCAAGCTTCTCTGTGGCTCCTTATCTCTGTTGTAAAGCAAAGTTTTTTGGCTCTATGACTGAAGAGGAGGACAAAGTTTTGTCCATATGATATGTGATTTTTATCTGATGTACATTTGATGATTTGAACTCTCTCTCATAAGGAAATATTGTTGGGTTTCTCCCTCGTGGGTTTTGTCTTGGCCACTGGCCTAAATCTGGGTAGCTCTTGTCTCTTGTCCCATTGTTTACTATGATCTCTATTGCTCTATTGTAGAAGTGAATGGTTGAAATTTTTCATGTATAACTGCTTGATGATTGGAATGCTCTAAAGAAGTAATATTGTATCATTGGAAGCATTTATCAGTTTGAAAACTTGCTCTAGTCTTGATTGAACTAGAAAATCAACAAAATTGAGCTTAAGGATCATGTGGAGAAAATGATTCCAAAGCTAGAGGTAGCTGAGGAGAAAGCCAAGTATAAGAAGAATGAAGCCAAGCTTAAGAATATCTTGATAGATTCCATCAAGGGCCACTTGATTCCACACGCTGTTGCATTAAAGTCTGCCAAAGAAATGTATGGTGCTTTGGTAGGATTGTCGGAGTGTGACAAAACCAGCAGAAAATTAACCTTGAGAAATTGTCTCAGTGGTGTCATGATGACTAAATCAGATTCAGTTGTCTCTTATCTTATGAGAGTCTCTAAATTGAGAGATGAGCTTAGAGCTATTGGAGATACTATTGATGATTCAGACAGTAACTCTCAATGGATTTCCATCCTCATGGGAGCCTTTTGTTTAGGGAATTTGTGCTCTAGAAAATCTGCCTAAGTTTGATAAGTTATGGACTGATTGTGTCCAAGAGGAGGCTAGACAATTATCCAAGAATATCTTGCAGAATCCACAGGATGAAGAAACTCAAGCCCTTGCAGCTCATACAAGGAAAGGAAAAGGAAGAAGAAATTTTGGAAAGTTTAATAGGAAGGATATAGGTCGAAGACCAGCTCCAACTCAGGATCAGAAGAAGAAGGATATGTCCAAGATCAAGGTCTTCAATTGTCATACATTTGGCCACTATGCCTCTTAGTGTCATGAGAAGAAAAGGAAAGGAAAGCAGCATGCATCAGCTGTTGATGTTGATGATGATTATGATGACCATCCACCACAAAAGAAGACAAAGGAATCTAAACTTGATGAGTTTGCAAATGGACTTCGGAAAGATTACTTCCTTTGACATACATTGATGAATTTTTCCCTTGAAGGCCAAGAGTGAGATCTTCAACAAGTTCCAGGAGTTCAGGGCTCAGGTAGAGAACTTGACAAGGAAGACGATCAAAGTTTTGAAGTCACATAATTGAGGAGAGTATACTTCCAAGGACTTCAGTGATTTTTTTTGCAAGAAGGAAAGGATCAAGAGGGAGTTGACAGTTCCCTACAACCCTCAGCAATTTCTTCCTTGATCAAGAGATAAGTACTTCCAATCACATTTTTTTTCTTTCTTTTGATTTTTTTTGGTCTGCCTCTTGCCCTTTTATTTTGTATAATTTAGATACCAAAATTAATTGCTTTGTTATGATTTTTCCTTTTTCCATGGACTCCTGAATGGGGTTTGCGAAAAGGAAGTATAGGTTTGTTAACCACTTCGTGTCAACTACCCTATAGCAGCATAAAAAAATTTCAAAGCAGTCCATCATGTTCAAGCAATCAATGATCATCATCATCTATCAGCATTGTAATCCAAATTATACAGCCCTGTGGGCCATCATTGTAAAAATGATTCTAATATGACTATAAATCCATGTCAAAAAATCTAGGTAGACTATGACTCTTAGCAAAGAGTTGTCTCTAAGGAGTTTTTTATCCTCTGCCAATTATTCGCATTTCTGAACCCAAATACTTGGCAGAGTTTTTCTCCCACACATACCCCAAAGCTAGAGTGTGCCTTGATGGTAAGATCTTAGGTGAGTCCTAGTGTTATCAAGTCTATGTATTTTTATCATACTAGATCATTTGTCGAGTCTCACAGAATTTGGTTAAGTCTAATTGTCTATTTTTAATTATTAAAATTTCCAACTAATTGGGAATTTAATAATTACTCGGATGTAAATTGTAAAATCAAATGTTTGTAAAAGTTGAAGGGGGTAGAGTACTCATAATTAGAATGTCTACAACTCAACTTTGTGTTTAGACATCTTTTGGGGGTTGAAATTATGTCTATCCCCTCAAAATATTTTTATTTATGGCTTTCTGGCAAAAAACGGCAAAAAATTAGTCAAAAAATAACAATGAGAAAAAATAAAAATTCTCTCCAAGTGGAAAAACAATTTTTGGAGAAAGTGGACATTCCCAAGGTAAAATAAATGTGAAAAGCTCATTCCCAAGGTGAAAAAACGCTCAACAATTCGTGGGTCCAAAAGAAATTAATTTTTTGAGGTCCTCCATCAAGGGAAAAAACAATTTTTTAAGAAAAATTGAACTTTTGGACCAAGGTGGTTAAGTCAAAAATGATTTTTTGAGCAAAAAGGTTCAAAATAAAAAATTTTAGACCAGGAAAATGTTGAAGAATGTAACTAGGTTCGATCTTCAATATTGTACTTGAGTCGAATGAAATCTATTTTTATTATTATTAAATTGACTTGTTAAAGCATGGGTTTCATGCTTGGGTCAATTATAGGTCAAGCCTCCATTGTAGGCTTTAGGTTATTTTCAAAGTCATTTATTGTTTGGTCAAAGACTCCTCCATCAAGTCATCCTCTTCAGCAAAGTCATCATCTCGGCCTCTTCATCAAAGTCTACAAGTCAACTTCCCTCGAAAGATCACATGTCGGCCTAAATGGAGACACAATTGTTCAATAAACTCATGTAGGCCTATTTACATATGGCAAGAACTATATATACAAGTATGAAGTCTTCCCAATACCTTACAATAGTAATTTGGAATAATTACAGAGCTAATTTTGGGTTAATCACAAAGATGATTTTGGGTGACCACAGAAGATAAGTTCGAATGATTTCAAAATGATGACTTTGATGCTATCACAGGTTCTATGCCATTACAATGATTGCAGCATAGTATTAAAAACCGGTCGGGTCAAACCGGCCGGTCAAAACCAATCAAAAAACCCGATTACCAAGCCCACTTCGCACAATTTTCCGGTCAAACCGGTGTTGACCAGCCGGTTGTAATAAATTAGCCGATTACGTCCTTAACCGGTCGGTCGTCAGCGACCTACGCAATGGGACACACGCACGGTATTTTGGGGGGTTGAGGGTTGTTTTGGAGAGAAGAGGAGGGTTGTTTCCCTCCAAAAACACCCACCCCAATCCTTTATAAGAAAAGGTAGCCTCTCATTTGTCTCACACCATCTCATTTGGAGCTTTTGTGAGTTTGATTGAGAGCTTGGAGAGTGTTGATTTTTTGCTGGAGCAGTGGAACAACATAGAGTTTCAGATAGGTAGTAGCCATCTTGCCTCCAAAAGCCAAGGATACTGCATGGGCTCATTGTGATATGATTGATGAAAAAATGATCTACAAATATTGCCAAAAATCTATTGTAGGAGAGGGTATTTATAGGTTCAAGCAACACTTGGCTGGGATAGGAGGCCATGTAAAGCCATGTGGAACACCAAATGAAGTAATAGGGCATATTAGGGCAGAATACCTTCGAGAAGTTTGAGACTCTAGTCAACGAACCAATAAGAAGTTTGTGACTCGGCGGTTGCAAGGATTTGGCGGTCGAAGACTCAACCAAGTGAGTTTGATCATGATGAGAAGTTTCAAGTGATAATGTTGATCACTAATATCATATATGTAGATTTGTAGCAGCAGGCGTGGGCCAATGGCCTCATAGCTTGTAGCATTGTTTTGAACTTTATGGGCCATTTGGAGCCTCATTGCTTATGTATTTGTTCGATGAAAGATGTTGTCGAAAATTATTGTCTACCCTAGAGACAGCCTAGAGTTGCCATAGACCAGTGCGTAGGACATCTTATCATAGCAAGGGAGCATGAAATATAGCTTGGGTGTCAATCCAAATGCTCTCTTGCTATCTCTTGTTAAACAAGGAAATTAGTTTAAATGGAACCAAACTCTCTCAGAAGCTGATACAAAGATAAGAATAATGTAGGAATAGCATGCAAAACTCCAATACACAAGCATCAGACAGTTAAGAGACAGCTTACTGCAAAGAGGGCCAATTCAAATAGTATGCCATAGAAATCAAATATCAGAAAGTGGATGCAGTGAGGAAAACATGAAGGAGATACTAGTTAACATGAGGCTGATACCCAGATACACAACAGAACCACATATGGGCTTATCCAACTAAGAATCCATACATGAAAATCGCGCTTTAAAAGCACCCTCCTCAAGTAACTAATATAGCAGAAAATATGAATGACATGAACATGGAACAGTATATCATGACTAGGCCTATTTAAAGCGCTTGACTAATCCAAGTATGGGCACCAACTAGGATGAATCCTTACTTAAGACCAGTGAGCCACTCGCATTCTAGGACATGATACAAGAAGATACATAGCATGAAATGAGATATTATATTAACACATAAGAAAAGATTACATACTGTGGGATACCAAAGACCAGAATCCTCATTACAGTTATAACTCCTCCTCATTGAGACCCTACGGGCTCTGAGCCTTCATACAGAAACTTTACAAGATGTATACAAAGCCTTTCACTGCACAGTTTGCTGATAGAAATCTGGAACCCTTACAATGTCTTTCTTCCTTATTTTTATAAGAGAAACAGAAAGCTCTAGAGAATGAGGTAGGTGATATACATTTAATGATCTAATTTAAAACAAATCTGAAAGAAAAACCCGCCTATGCTGTTTGACGGTGCTGAACTGGTGCAAGTACTCTGCTGCTGTTTTATGAAATAAATGTTGAGGATGAAAATCTCCTCATAAACAGGACATAAATAATAAAATATACAAATGTTTTGTACTTGGCTGGAGGAGGGAAATCTGCTACAATAAAACCTTGAGGTTGCTTGTTTTTGTGCATGGTACTTTCGGCCCTCTAATCTTGAATTAAAATGCCAGATATTTAATGCAGGGGGAGGCATTTCTCGATCTTTCACTGATTTTCGTAGGTTGCCCCATTAATATTTCTTGTTGTGTAATCTTTCCCTCTGCAGGCGTATTTAGGGTTCAATGGATTTTATCCATATTTCCATTAATGAGGTCATATCATAACAGCTACCTCAAGCTTCCCTCTTAAATTTTGCCAGCAAAATATCGTCCTTTGACATGCTCTTGACCTCTGCAATGGAGGCAACAAATTATAGCGCCTCCTCATCATCTTGAAACCTGCAAAACCCACAGATACATTAGAAAAACAAACTCAGGAGCAAGGGGCGTGGAGGTGGAGATGATGGTGACGTCGAAGACATGGCCATATGGCAAGAACATGCAGGGTGGCGGAGAAAATACAGTGGAGATTTTGATAAACAGACGGAATGTAAGTTTTCGCGTAGAACAGTTAAAACACAATGTATGGATAAAAAATGATAAATATGAATGCAAGCGCGGCGACTTCGGAGGATAGCCGTTGGATGGAGGACGCGGGATCGGAAGGCGATGTGATATTCGCTATGCAGCTTTCGTCTAGGAGTTAGCACGGGGAGGCGCGAAAGCTTGGTTAATCAGCGCGCATCTCCGGAGCACCACGACTGTTGGATGGAGGCTCTAAGATCTTACGGTGGTCATTAATTTCGCTGCAAGTCTTTGATCTGACTTTTAACGTGCGAAATGAGCAGTTTCAGTCACCGTACATGAGGACACTTGTCATATTTTGAATGGAATCGCTGGCTCCATGGAGAATACCGCCAGCCCGTCCAAATCGGTGCGGAATGAAACCGCCGGTTTTTGCAATGTGCGTGGGTGCGGGGACCACCACGGAAAACCAACTCCACTCCGTCGATTGGATTTGATCGGACGGCTCCAGACGCGCCGAAATTTTGAACGTTAAGCTCCTTTCCGCCTGGCGCCCAGTCTTGCGCCCAAGTCATATGGGGAGTGAAACAACTAGGCTTAAGGCTGAAGGGCTAGGCTCGATATAATTTTAATTGCGGGTTTTAACTTTCGCACAGTGTATTTTATGAGCGGAAATGGGAGTGTTAAGTAGAAATATGGAGGTTTTAGGCCACAGCAGAGGTTCGAAACTGATTCAGAAGAGGCTGCAGGTCAAAAATTTATATGTAAGGGCTGACATGTACAACATCGGCTCCATTTGGGGATGGCGTGTTCATCCTTGGACATGTCGAGAACACGCATACCTCAGACTATCCTGTATGTAAACTCCATTCGGAAATCCCTTTGCATTTTCTTTAAAACTCATTAGCACACATCCCTTATTAAAATAAAAACTGAAACAAAGTCTATATACAATATAATACAACAGGCATACTCTACCAGAATCAAAATTGAAAGTAGGGCTTTAGGAATTGGTCGTTCACAGGGGCATCTAACAAGTCACCCTGCAAATTTTCTAAAATAAATGTATTATTACCTTTTAGCTCCATAATCTTAAATGGGCCAAACCAAAGTGGATCAAATTTAGCATGTTTGCCCTTTTCAGCCCTCCGGATATCCCATCTGAGAACCAGGTCACCAATTTGAAATTTCCTGTATTTTGCATGTTGATCAAAGATGTTTTTCATTTTCTCCTGATACTCCGCTAATCTATGATTCACTTGGCTCCGTGTTTCCTCCAATTCTACCAATTGGTTAATTCTTCTGACCATGCCATCTGGTTCTTCCTGACTTTCCTGCATGAAACGTGCGACTGGCAAAGCCAATTGCACAGGAAACACAGCTACTCGCCCATATACCAGTTCATAAGGAGATTTCCCAGTTGCTCTCTTGCTAGTTACTCTATTCGCCCACAGAGCAAATTTCAATTGGGAATCCCAATTCTTTTGATTCTCATTAATTGTCTTCTTCAAGGCCCTCACCAGAGTTTTGTTGGAAGATTCTGCCAAGCCATTCCCCTGTGGATAGTAAGTTGTGGAGTGATTTAATGCAATATTATACTGCTGGCAGAAATTTACAAATTTATTGGACTTGAAGGCCTGTGCATTATCAGTTACAATTCTAGTTGGACAGCCAAACCTGGATATGATGTTCTCTTCCATGAATTTGATGATTACAGCATCTGTAGCATTTCTCACAGGTATGGCTTCCACCCACTTTGTAAAGTAATCTGTCGCAGTCAATATCCATTTATGTTGGCCACTCGAAGGGGGATGTATTTCTCCAATAAAATCAAATCCCCATTGCTGAAATGGTTCATCTATATGAACTGGAATTAGGGGTTGTTGACCGCACTTTGTCAACGACCCCATAGCAGTACACCCCCATTTTTTCAAATGGGACTTATCATGTTCGAGGCTCGTGTCATCCAGATTTCATCGTCGATCGACAGTTTTTATATGATGTAAACCCATTCTGCATTTTATGATGTAAATGATCTAAGTAAGACCGTCCATGTATGTAACTACCTAGGTAAGCCTAGTATGTTGTTGATGACTTCCATTCTAGGAGGTTTTTTGTCTCACTGATTCACGAAAGTGATCGGCAGAGTTTTTCCCTCCAGCCTCACCCCAAAGCTAGGGTGGATTTTGTCATCAGCATGCTAAGTGAGTCCTAGTGTTTTTTATTGAGTCATTGTAAAAGTAGTTTGAACTACTTGGTCTACTAGATCATATGTTGAGTCGCAGAACTGGGTATTTATTTGAGGGTCTATACGAATGGGTTTTCCCCCTTCATGTATGTAAATGTATTATCTCATGTAAAAGAGGGTTGGAAAAATAATTATAATCCCCTCTTAGTCAGTTAATTAAATTTTCTGGTCAATTAATAAAATCCTAAACCAGAAATTTAATTAATTTAGGGTCCTAAATTAGGATTTAATCTTTAAAGGCAAAATTTGTTGGTCCTTGGAAAATGATTTTGACAGCCCCAGGCCAACGGAATATTGAGAATTTTAAGAAATATTGGACCCTTGGGCCCTGGTGGTTAAGTCAAAGTCAAAATTTTGGGGTAATTAACTTAAAAATAATATTTTTAAGTTAATTAAAATTGAATTAAATGATAAATTCGTTTTTTCCCCAAAATTTTAATTTCAACGTTCCGGATTAAAAGATAGTTAAATCTTTTGGACGGTTGAGATTATTTTGACGAGGATCATCCAAACTAGCCGTTAGAGATCTAGTCCTATAAATTTAGAGGTCTTTGTCATTCTTGAGTCATCCGATCTCAGGATCGTGCACTTGCTCTTAGAAGCTCTTGTAAACTTTTTTGAGGAATAAAGCAAAAGACTTTGGGGTTACAAATCTGGATGTTCCTTCTCAGATCTATGTGGTGAATTCTCTCTAAACTCTGCTACTTGGTTTCTTGCATTTTATGGTTGATGGCCTTCATGGATTAATCTGCATATAGGTATCTTATGCGGTTTTCTGGGTTTATAAAATAACATTTTGATTTTTCTAAGGGTCTCATGTTGTTTTCTTAAATCTCTATCGGTCTAAAGTTCAGATCTAAGTGTGCAGGGAAATTTTTTTTTAAGATTGGGCGTCTGGGGAAGTCTTCGGTTGGACCAGCCGACTCTCGATAAGCATAAATCTGATAAGCTCTTTATTTGTTAAATTCCGGGTCTATCTTACGATATTTGTGATTTTGCAGGGTTTCGAAGGCTTGTGCCTCTCATTAAAATCTTAATCTCTGAAAATTGAGCTAAAATGGATTTCACATTTGACCATGAGGGTTTCAAAGTGTAAAATAGTGTAAATTTATAACTTATTTGAGGGTTTAATTGTTTCTTTGTGTGTGTCTTCGAGATGCGACCAATTGTTGCGAGTTACGGGTTCAAATTGAAAATTTTTTTTTAAAATCCAAGGCAGATCTGGCTTCCAAAGGCCAGATCTGGCCTCAAATCTCCACTGTGGATGAAGCTGGATATTGTTTCAATTTTTGGAGCGTAAATTTGAGGAGGTTTAAGATTGTTGGGCAACATTTGTGACTGGGTTTAACAAAAAAAAAAAAAAAATTCTCATCTCGCTGGACGGTTTTAGATGTGTATGGGTTTATTTATCTACTGACCATCGTTTCTATCTGCCCATCATACCATCCTCCACACGTCGTCCAGCCTTCATACGTTGCCTATTCTTTCCGTCGATCCATCCCTCACCGCATTCATTTACTCACCTCTATCTCTCTGCTATCATTATCAAAACTCGATTCTTGCATCCTTCCATTTCATCGAACCCTTTTCCATTCAACCTCTACAGAACCACTTTCCCGTCTAGCACGCACTCCAAAGGCACTGTCCAAACCATATCTTTTCTCTGCTGTGGCATTCCTGTCTGCAAATTGAACGCCCATCTCCTTTGCCTGTCGGATACGCTGCATTCTGCACGCTGTCAAACCTCTTTCCACGCCTTCGTGCCCTAGTTCTTCCGCCCGAGTCCTCTCTCCAGCCGCTTCTCATCACATCCGAGCACATCCGCCATCCATATCGACTGCTCCACCTTTCGCTTGTGAGCAAGGTTGAACGCAAAATTTGGATCTTCAAACCGTCAACTCGCGTCCAAATCTCGTGACTCCTCACGGCCGTCGGGCGTCAACACCGCAAGCGACATATCGAATCACAAAACCCGCGTTTTTGGTGCATAGTCTCGGATCTTTGTTCGGTGTAGTTTAGTTTTCGGCGGGGAGTCGATTTGGGTTAGATTTGTGTGTTGTGGATAGGGTAGTGTAATTTGAGTTAGATTTAATTCGGAATTTTTATTTTATTTTTTTTTTAGGTTTTAAATCTTACGTTTCATTAAGTTTCATTTTAAATTAGATTCCGTCTAGTTTAGTTTAGCTTTTTCTTAGATTTTAATTTTTAAGTGAGTTTTAATTTTAATTTGGAAGCATAGGTGTGATGAGAATTTTGACTTAACTTTCATTTTATTTCAGAACTTTTCTTTAGATTTAGATTTAGACATAAAAATAAAAAAAATAAAAATAATAAAAAAATATAAAAATTTTAAAATCTTAAAAAAATTTTAGAAAATTTCAAAACTTAAAAAAATTTAGAAAATTTCAAAACTTAAAAAAAAAAATTCTATGGTCAACTGAGCCTTAAAATTTTTATCTAAGTTTGACTGTGGATCATTTTGATTTTCGAGCTGCGTTATAATTGGAATATTTTTATTTTCGGAAATCTTTCAAGTATCCGACATTCTCATAATATTGTTATTCATGGTTGTGGCATTCTCAAGAAAATATCATTGTGATCAATCGTGGTTTAATAAGCAGCAGTTAAGCGTTACTTACTTGTTTATAATTGCATAACGAGATTCTGTTTGACTCCATAAGGCACTGGTCTTAAACGTAATATCTAATCTAGATCTGTGGAATCTCGTTCATTTTATAAGTATTTGATGTTTTAGCTGTGTCTCCTAGATTTGTCATCCTCATTTATAATAGGGTCTACCTCCCTTAACTTGCAAGGAGACAGTTTAAAGAGAGAGATTGGGGATAAGAGTGACAGCCCCCAGTACGTAGTTGTCACGGTGCCACTGAACAATCGTCGACAACGGGGGCAAAGCAGGCAGCTTTTGTCTCTCGGCAAATTTTTGACACTTATCACATGCTCTAACCCAATTAAAAACATCTCCAAATAATTTAGGCCAATAAAAACCAGCCTTCAGGATTTTATGGGCTGTAGCCCTCCAACTGTAATGTCCTCCACAGATTCCTTCATGAAATTCTATCATTATATTTTCTACTTCATTTTCAGTAAGGCATAATAGTAATATACCTGAAGGATCTCTCCAATATAGCTGCCCATTAGCAACTATGTATTTCTGTGATTTCATTCTTACAGCCCTGTATTTTATCTTATCACAACTTGGAGGACAGCTGAGTGTTAAAAGATATTCAACTATTTCCTTGTACCAAGGGCTAGTGAGGTATTTTATATGTATCTTCTGAGTAGCCATCTCTAGCCCTTGTTGTTCTTCTCCTTTTTCAGATTCTTCATTTGCTATCATGGATAAATTGATGCCTAGAGCTTGGTGATTTGATTCAGACAAAATTTTGGCTAGCCCTTGTCCTTTAACCAGCTTAGTGGGTCTTATGTCCAGATCGTATTCCTGTATTTTTGCAATCCATGTTCCTCTTTTGCCTTCACTATCTCCTTGAACGAGGATGTCTTTGACAGCTACTGTAGGAACATATGCAGTAATGTGGGATTGCAAAACATATGTTCTAAAGGCTTTGAGAGACTTCACCAAGGCATATGCCTGCTTTTCTAGTATGTTATACTTCAATTCTGCATCATGCAATACCTGACTGAAAAAGGCTATTGGTTGCTCATATCCATCTTCATTTTTCTGCAACAAGACTCCAGCTACTGTATGAGGTGAAGCAAATGAAAAGATCATAAATGGCTTTGTATAATCAGGCCCAGCTAGCACAGGAGCTTCAGCAAATGCCTGTTTTATTCTGGTGAATGCATCTTTAGATTCCTGAGACCATTTTACTTCATTATTCTTTTTCAACATATCAGTTATATGCCTAACTATCTCAGCATAGTTAGGAATAAACCTTCTCAGGAAATTGATTCGGCCTAGAAACACCTGCACTTCCTTCTTATTCTTGGGTAAAGGAATACTATTTATAACTTCAACTCTCTTAGGGTCTATTTTCACACCATCTTTAGTTACAATGTGCCCTAAGAGTTTTCCCTCATCTAATGCAAATAAAGATTTTTGAGGATTGAGGGAAAGACCATACCTTCTGCATTTTTCAAATGTTCTCTGCAAGTGCTGAATGTGTTCAGTATCATCCTTTGAAAATACTGTGATATCATCCAGATATACCACCAGAAACTTGTCCTGCTCTCCAACAAAAGCTATGTCCATTGCCCTCTGAAAAGTAGCTCCTGCATTAATTAATCCAAATGGCATCCTGGCATACATAAATGTTCCCCATGGTGTTGTAAATGCAGTTTTCTTCTGATCCTCTGGGAACACAGCTACCTGATTATAACCAGAAAACCCATCCATCATTGACATTCTGGAGGCTCCGACCACTTTCTGCAAAATGTGGTCCATCTTGGGCAATGGGTAATTATCTTTTAAAGATGCTCTATTTAAGTTTCTGAAATCTACACACAACCTTATTTCTCCATTCTTCTTCCGAACAGGAACAAGATTTGCCACCCATTCTGAGTATCTCAATGGCACAATTATTTTGGCCTTCAGCAGCTTCTTGATTTCTTTTTCAATAGAGGGAAGCAGCAGAGGATTTATCTGCCTGAGCTTCTGCTTATAAGGCTTTGCATCTTCCCTCAAAGGAATTTTATGCTGCATTATATTAATATCAAAAGTTTTTAGGTCCTGATAAGACCATGCAAATACATCCTTGTATGACCGAAATAATTTCAAATATTTTCTTTTGTATTCCTCTGAAACCTTCTTAGATAATCTTACAATTTTGGGCTCAGCATCAGTGCCCAAATTCAAGTCTTCTACTTGATTTTCTTCTACTATTTTATTATGCTGCAATGGAACATCATTTTTATCAAATAATCTTTCTAGGGGCACTAGCCCTCTAGGTATGATATTTCCTTTTAGCTGCAGCACTTTATTGCCTGCTATTTTTTCTTCCCATTTGTTTTCTACAACATTTTCAGCTTCCTCTTCTTCATTATCATCAATCTCCATATTTGAAAACTCACCCACTGTCTCCAGGAATCTCTTCATCTGTTCATCATCTTCAAAAACCTGCCAGTGTTTAATATTATCTGTGATTGATGGTCTGTATCGTACTTCAATTTCATACCTCAATAGAGGATTCTGTGGAGGATGAAATGTACTTACAGCCACAGCAAGAGAATCTGCCATTCTGTTTTGCTTCCGGGGCATGAAATGTATATTAAAAGCCGAGAAGAAATTTTCCACCATGTCCCATACTTCATTTCTGTAGGCTCTCAGCCGTGGATGCTTAGTTTGACATTGATTTCTGACCTGCCTTACCACCAGCTCAGAGTCTCCCATGACTTTTAAACTTTGTATGCCCATATTCTTGGCTGTCTGTAATCCCAACAAAAGTGCTTCATATTCAGCTACATTATTGGTAGCCTCATATTCCAATTTAAAGGACAGTGGGACCCATTTGCCTATAGGAGAAATTAATAATACCCCAGCTCCGTTTCCTTCTCTAGAATTTGCCCCATCAAAATGTAAAGTCTAGATTCCAGCTTCATAATTTTCTGAAGGCTGCTCATCCTTAATTTTGAAGGAGGATTCATGCACATAATTTTGATCTTCTTCTAGCATAAAGCATGAAAAATCTCCTTCTTTACTATAGACTGGTGAATTTTCAGAGTTATCAACCTTAGTAACTATCTTGACAAATTTAGTCTCTCTGTATAACCTCCTCTCCTGTCCACCAAAAACTGGGATGGTAGCATATGTTAAATCCAGCTTAATTGACCCACCAATTTTTGTACCCCAGGACCTTGACAGCAACATGCCAAAGCGGGCTGGGATATCGGCCACCACAATGTCCATGACCACACTCTTTGCTGGAATTTGGGCCAAATTGACCACTAAATCTTTAATCATCCCCAAGCATTTGACTCTTTTGGAATCAAATGAATAAAGGTCTTTATATGGGCGTGTGATTTGCAGTCCTAGTTGTTCCATGACGGATAGAGGCATAAGATTATGGGAAGCCCCAGAATATAACATACAATTGTGTAACAGTAGGTCATGAATAACTAGAGACACATAAAAAGGAGGAGTAGAAGGATCTACTTCCTCAACATGTGGGCCAAAGACTACCATGGGTCTTTCTTCTTGAAGGTTTAAACTATCAGGCACAATTGATATTTCGGGAGGGAGCATAAAAGAAGTAACTTGAGACTGATATGCAGGTTGTTTTAGCAGCTCGGTCAAGGGGACTGGAATTTTAATTTTCTCAAGTTATTTTTGAAAACTAAAAGCAGGAGGGGGCTTTTCTATCACAACTTCTTTTGACTCTTTATTTTCAGCTGAAAATTTAATTTCTTTTGACACAGATTCATCATTAGGAGGACTGACTACTTTTGAAGAAGAAGGGACTTGGTCATTAGACTGTAAGGGAGTATTTAGAGGACTCTTACCTTTTTCTATGTTTCTCTTTGTTGCTGATTCCTTTTGAGCAGGCACCTCCTTCTGAGGTGGCTCCTCTTCTTGATCTTGAGTTCGGGTCCTCTTCCTTGAAGATCTGAGATCATATTTTACATTGAATTGTGCTTGCATGAAATCAACAAATTGTTTACAATAATGATCAATCTCTGCTTCTTCTTCTTCTTCTTCTTGCAATGGGAATTCCATTTCATCATTGTTTGAGAAAGCAAGATTTGAATCTTCTATTTCATAAGCATCATCTTCAGTGGAGTCATCTGCTGGACCTTACAGGTACAAAGGATGTGGTACCTGATCTTGCTGCTTCTTTGCTTCCCTTGGCAATATTTGCAATGGTGATCTCTTATACTGGGGATTGTATCCTCTGTTTGGAGCATTGTAGAAATTTTTGGGAGCTAAACTCTTGGCCTCCAATTCGAGCTTACCCAACTTATTAGACATATTTTTGATCATTTTGCTCATTTCTTCAATTCTGTCTACGTCTTTGTCTTGATTGGAGGTAGAAACTTCTTCCTTGCCTCTTCCCCTGGTGTCCTGTTCAACTTTTCCTTTTGATCTCCCAGTGGAGGCGAAGTTTGCTTCTAATTCCAGGGCATCTGACTGAGCATCATCTAGGGTGGCAGGCTTTCTCTCCCTGAGGGAGAAACCGAAATCTGAGTCAAAAGCTGCAATGAAAACAACTTTTGCAGCGTTCTGATGAGGCTTCATATCTGCAGGGAGATTTAGATATAACTTATTAAATCTCTTAATAAACTCTGACACCCCTTCATTATGTCTCTTCTTGAGTGTATTGAACTCAGTGAGACACTGTCCATGATCTTTCTTTTCTCCCCATTTCCTAAGAAAAGTATTCTCCATGTCATCCCAGGTGGTTACTGAACGGTTTCCCAATGTCTTGAACCATTTTCTGGCTTCACCATCCAAATATTGCACAAACAATCTCAAGACCACATCCAAATGTTCTACATTTAAGTTTTCTGCAAAAGAGCAGAAAGACTCAAGATGTTTCTGAGCATCAATTTCATTTTCACCATTAAATCTGGGCAATATCTTCAAATAATCCTGCGGCATATCATTAAGCACTTGAGGTAAGGCCAGTGGAGCATAATTATTCAACAGGAAAGCAGGAACATTAGCCATTGGAAGAGGTGGGGCTATAACAGTTTGATGCACAAATGGGGGAAGGGGAGGAGGAGGAAGTGGGGTATGAATAGCAATGGGAGTATACTGTGCAGAAGCTTGAGGTGTAGCTGGAAACAATTCACGATTAACATGGGCTACTTCTGTAACTTCTTTAACTTCATCAACCTCAGGGGTAAGACAAAGGTTCTCTTTGGTTCTAGCACCTCCCCTGGGTGGGCTATCTGAATAATATCTAAGATTTTCCTCAGTGGGGTCGGGATTTTCTATTTGGACTTCTTGAGAAGAAGAGGATGGGTAATATTCTTCAGAAATCTCAGGGATTTCAGCACGGGCTGATTGTCTTTCTTTCCAACTTCTTCTATGAATAATCTTCTTTGGGTCAGATACAAAGGATGTCTTTAACTTAGAGGAATCTGACCTCAAATGTCGCTTTCGAGGAGCCAGGACTACCAATAGATTTATCAAATAAAGAACAATGGAGTCGCCAAGGTGAGAGATATACAACTCTTCAACTCTTTGTGCTCAACTGATTAGAGAGTGAATATGAGTTGTCGAGGCCCAGGGAAACTGATATTCTTAAATTCGTCCCCGGCAACGGCGCCAGAAAGATGTTGTCGACAATTCTTGTCTACCCTAGAGACAGCCTAGAGTTGCCATAGACCAGTGCCTAGGACATCTTAACATAGCAAGGAGCTCATTATATAGCTTGGGTTGTCAATCCAAAAGCTCTCTTACTATCACTTGTTAAACAAGGAAATTAGCTTAAATGGAACCAAACTCTCTCAGAAGCTGATACAAAGATAAGAATAATGTAGGAACAGCATGAAAAAATCCAATACAAAAGCATCAGACAATTAAGAGACAACTTACTGCAAAGAGGGCCAGTTCAAATAGTATGCCACAGAAATCAAATATCAGAAAGTGGATACAGTGAGGAAAACATGAAGGAGATACTAGTTAACATGAGGCTGATACCCAGATACACAACAGAACCACATATGGGTTTATCCAACTAAGAATCCATACATGACAATGGCGTTTTAAAAGCACCCTCCTCAAGTAACTAATATAACAGAAAATATGAATGACATGAACATGGAACAGTATATCATGACTAGGCCTATTTAAAGCGCTTGACTAATCCAAGTATGGGCACCAACTAGGATGAATCCTTACTTAAGACCAGTGAGCCACTCGCATTCTAGAACATGATACAAGAAGATACATAGCATGAAATGAGATATTGTATTAACACATGAGAAAAGATTACATACTGTGGGATACCAAAGACCAGAATCCTCATTACAGTTATAACTCCTCCTCACTGAGACCCTACGGGCTCTGAGCCTTCATACAGAAACTTTACAAGATGTATACAAAGCCTTTCACTGCACAGTTTGCTAATAGAAATCTGGAACCCTTACAATGTCTTTCTTCCTTATTTTTATAAGAGAAACAAAAAGCTCTAGAGAATGAGGTAGGTGATATACATTTAATGATCTAATTTAAAACAAATCTGAAAGAAAAACCCGCCTATGTTGTTTGACGGTGCTGAACTGGTGCAAGTACTCTGCTGCTGTTTTATGAAATAAATGTTGAGGATGAAAATCTCCTCATAAACAGGACATAAAGAATAAAATATACAAATGTTCTGTACTTGGCTGGAGGAGGGAAATCTGCTACAATAAAACCTTGAGGTTGCTTGTTTTTGTGCATGGTACTTTCGGCCCTCTAATCTTGAATTAAGATGCCAGATCTTTAATGCAGGGCGAGGCATTTCTCGATCTTTCACTGATTTTCGTAGGCTGCCCCATTAATATTTCTTGCTGTGTAATCTTTCCCTCTGCAGGCGTATTTAGGGTTCAATGGATTTTATCCATATTTCCATTAATGAGGTCATATCATAACAGCTACCTCAAGCTTCGCTCTTAAATTTTGCCAGCAAAATATCATCCTTTGACATGCTCTTGACCTCTGCAATGGAGGCAACAAATTATAGTGCCTCCTCATCATCTTGAAACCTGCAAAACCCATAGATACATTAGAAAAATAGACTCAGGAGCAAGGGGCGTGGAGGTGGAGATGATGGTGACGTCGAAGACATGGCCATATGGCAAGAACATGCAGGGTGGCGGAGAAAATACAGTGGAGATTTTGATAAACAGACGGAATGTAAGTTTTCGCGTAGAATAGTTAAAACACGATGTATGGATAAAAAACGATAAATATGAATGCAACGCATATATATAGACGGTGGGGATGGAAATACAATGGGCACGCGGGGTGATGACACATAGGCGTACGAAAAGCCAAGAGGAATAGATGATGTGGCGGAGGACTTAGTCAAGCAGGGGAAGAACGTGAGTGATTATGGGCCACACGATCATTGGATGAGATCAACGGTTCTAAGTGCATCGTGGGGCAACAAAATGGTGGACCAGGGACGCGATGGGCGTAGGTTAAAATGCGAGCAGCTTCGGAGGATAGTCACTGTTGGATGGAGGACGCAGGATCGGGCGGTTGCAAATTATTCCACTACCCGACTTTCGTTCGGAGGTTAACGCGCGGGGAGGGCGAGAGCTTGGTTAATCAGCGCGCATCTCCGGAGCACCACGGCCGTTGGATGGAGGCTCTAAGATCTGACGGTGGTCATTAATTCCGCTGCATGTCTTTGATCTGACTTTTAACGCGCAAAATGAGCGGTTTCAGTCACTGTACATGAGGACACTTGTCATATGTTGAATGGAATCGCTGGCTCCATGGAGAATACCGCCAGCCTGTCCAAAGCGGTGCGGAATGAAACCGTCGGTTTTTGCAATGTGCGCGGGTGCGAGGACCACCACGGAAAACCAACTTCGCTCCGTTGATTGGATTTGATCAGACGGCTCCAGACGCGCCCAAAATTTTGAACGTTAAGCTCCTTTCCGCCTAGCACCCGGTCTTGCGCCCGAGTCATATGGGGAGTGAAACAACTGGGCTTAAGGCTGAAGAGCTAGGCTCGATATAATTTTAATTGCGGTTTTTAACTTTCGCACAGTGTATTTTATGAGCGGAAATGGGAGTGCTAAGCATAAATATGGAGGTTTTAGGCCACAGCAGAGGTTCGGAATGGATTCAGAAGAGGCTGCAGGTCAAAAATTTATATGTAAGGGCTGACATGTACAACAATATGTATTGCACTCAGTGCCATTTTGATATATTCACCTTTACATGGTATATAAATGAGCAAACTTTGCATATTTTGTCTCTATGTGCTTGGAATCATGGTTGCCAATCTTAAATATAGTTGTTTTATTAAAAATTAATTATTTAATGTATTTTTTTAAAACCGGTTTGTTTAGACCTTACCAGTACCGGTTAGGCGGTTGGTCGGCTTCCAAACTCATTAGGTCCACGGGATTACTGGTTTTTAATATATGGATTGCAGTAACCACGAGATTTCGTGCTAATTGCAGAGACAAAGTTCGGACAAGAGAATTTCAGAGATAAATGTTTCGGTGTCATTACAGGAATGAAGCTCGGATAGGAGATGATCTCGATGCTACCACAGTAACTATAGTTCGGTGTTCTTACAGTGAGGGAGTCTTGATGCTACCATAGAGAAATGGTCACAATGCAACTACAGTAATGAGATATCGGTGTCATAACAGTGATGAGGTCTCAGTGAGGAGATCTCGGTGCCATGACAGTGATGAGATGATGATCTCGGTGCAATCACAGTGACATGGATCTTGGTATGCTAACACAGTGAAAGGAAGAACAAACAAGGATGACTTGGTGGAAGAAGTCTCTAGTATATGTTGTAAGGGTCTTAGTCATCTCATCTTGAATCTACTAAAGGAAGAATTTTGGTGGGTTTTGCCTTGGCTGCTTGCCTACATCTTGTGTCCTCTTCTATTTGTTGCTTGGCATTAGCCTTGATGATAAGAAAAGATAAAACAAAAGAACAAACAATAATAACGAAAACATCACAAGATAATGTCATAATAAGAGAAATCGATTAACTGCCACCTCCTTCGATTTCTCAACATGGTTTCAGAGCTAAGGTCATGATAAAAGGTAGTTCTAAAAATCGATTTGGGTGCATTCTCATTTGTATTGAAGATCGGTTGAGTATGTTCGCAAGTTAGAAATTTATGCTTTATGGAATTAAGATTAAGGTATCTTCGGCAGCGTTGCTCGAGAAGATTTAATTGTTCAATCTACCCAAGTCTCGGTATAAACCAAAGATGAAAAAATCGTTATCGGGATATTATCGCCGAGGGGAAAAAATCGGAAAAAATCGTAATTATCGGGAAAAAATCGTAATTATCGGGAAAAAATCGGCACATACAAAAATATTCATTTTTTTCAATTTTTTTAATATTTAAAGCATCTACAGCATAAAATAAATGCATTGACACATAAATATGAAAAAAAAACTAATATATAAGATGTGTAATATCATGTCTAGTGCTACATCACACATAAAACTGAATCCTGTCCTGAATACTAAGTCCTAAGTCTCGACTCAACCTCAAAATATCAACAAAAAATATAATAATGTATCTCATATCATGAGTCATAATGTTATATACAAAGGAATGCACCAAATAACCTATACTACTGATTTCCTCTGCCCCTCTTGCGAGAAAATGTAACAGCTTTCCCTCTAGAGGGAGAAGTTGGCGGGGCTGGCAATGGACTCTGTTGTGCTCCAGATCCTGAAGCACTAGGAGCTAAAGGAGGTAGACCACGTCTTCTACCGATAGCAGGGGTAGGTGGTGTCACCTCCTCCTCCTATTGTTGCTCCTCCTCCTCCTATTGTTGCTCCTTCTCCTCCTCCTCATGAAACTCATCATTGATTCATCGCTGCTAGAAATGGGATCATCAAAAAGAGATACATAAATATCATCTAGCTCAAAGTCTTCAGACTTGGATTGCTCAACCTTAAAATGCGGTAGAAAAAGATTAACATGCCTAACCAGTTGTTTTCCTTTGAGTGAAGGGTACATTCTTGTTAAGGCCACAGTATGGGAGTTCAACAATCAATACCACCAACATCAACAAAGTTCAACAATCAATGCCACCAACATCAAGGTTCTTAAAGGACTTCATACTCTTGATCAAATACCAATCTCATACCCTTACACATAATAGAATCAAATGGAAACAATGCAAATCCCCAAACCATAAAACCCTGAAAACCATTAAGTCTGCTGGATTTTGAGTGAAATCTAAAATTCTAGTTTCTCCATATGAAATCCAATGAGGTCGAAACCACTCTTAAACATCCTGAGTCATTTCATGGTAATGTTAAAAATTTAAGTAAAAGGATGAAAATGAAAAATAAAGGAAATATCACTTTTACTTTAAGAATTTAACATTACCATGCACTGCCAACAGGGTGTGTTAGGAAAATGAGAGAGCTGCAAAAATGACAAAAAAAAAAATCGATTTTTGAACTTATAGGGTTGCTATTTGATGGGCCCACGATTTTTACTGAAATAATCGCGATTATTTCGAAATTATCGCGATAATATCGCGATAACGATAATTTCAAATTATCGTTTCAAATTATCGCCGATATTATCGTTTGGTTGAAAAACTCGCGATAATTTCAAATTATCGCGATAATATCGCGATTTTTTCATCTTTGGTATAACACAGTTTCTCAGTGATGCAAAATCTCAGTATGCCTTAGTGAAGTAGGATTTCGGTATACCACAGTAAAGAAATTCGAATTAACATTTCAGAGAAAAGGTCTCGGTGATGAAGAAGGTCTCAGTACTACCACAGGCAGAAGAAGAAGGGTCTCGGTGTCATCTTAGTCACCATGTCAACATAGTATCTATGCTACCTCTGTTCAGTGCTATTACAGTGGCCTCAATTCAGTGCTATCACATGATCACAGTGACCTCAACTCGGTGATATTTCAGTGATGCTAATGCAATGAATAAGACTCAGTTCTATCACATTGGTATAAGTCTCAATGCTATGAATACATTTCAGTATTGTTACAATGGTGCTTATCACAGAGAATAAGTCTTGGTAAAATTACATTGATGCCTATCATAATAAATATCACTATAATGGTACCTGTCATGGTCATAAGGAGAATTCGGGCTCAAGTAATATATGGTCGAAGTATTGATATAAATAAGAGTTGAGGCAGTGTTATGGTTATTGATATATGTAAGATCGAAACAATGAAGTAGTATATTTTTCCTTCCACCCGTTGAAAAAATAGAACTTGGCACAACTGCCTGTAGAGATATATCAAGGATTTGAGATGATAACACTAGCACAAGGAACAGCTTGAAGGAAGCACTCTTTGAGGATCTGAGTACAAAGAACCAAGGAAGTATTGTTACTACAACAAGTCCAATAAGTTATCAAATCAAAGGTATGTAATCACAAGGTACGTATGTACATAAGCTTTTAGTTTTTCAATGATCCTTGTTTATAGCTAGTCTAGGGTAAAGATTGCAACATGCATTCTTATCTTCTATGGATTACAAGTAATCTAGGATGTCAAGTAGAAGTCCTTGATTGAAAGAAGGAATAACTTTTATAGGATTCCATCCTCCATGGTTATGTAGGAGATCGAACTTTAGAAATTAAATCATGTTCATGGTATCACATGTTTTGCTTGAAAGTATGTATTACAGGTATAAAAGACCATGGCTTACACTTCAAGGAATTCCTACAAGGTTGGTCAAGAAACATCTCCAGGTATATCTTAGACCATACATCTTATAAAATTCTCTTCATCTTATTTTGAAATTTGTGTTACTAACATCGTTATGTCTAGCTCTCCTGAATCATGAAGATTCATGTTCCGGGTGATTCGTCATCTGATAAATCTACCTTCCTCATATCTTTGATTGTTTGTATAAAAGAACTCTAGAAAGGTTCTCTGGAAAACCCTAATCTAAGGGTATGCTAATAATGTGTGAAACCCTAAACCTACTTAGGGTTATTGATGAAGAAATTGATATTATGTTGATGATGTCACATTTGGGGTTTTGGTAAGATCATGAAAACCCTAACTTGTTAGGGTTGAGTAATGTTGTCTAAGATCCCAAAACTTTGAAGTTTTGGTATAATAGGGTTTGCTTTGTTATGAACTGAAATCCTAGGTTTTGGTTGGGTCTATAAGCAATACTCTTGTCATGTCTTTAAAGTAAGGTCCTAGGAATGAATCCCTAGGTATGTATTCATTTGGTTGAAAACGCTAGCTTGGTCTAGGTCTGTATATGTCTAATGTATTAATATTGTCTAACATATGATGTGCGTATGCTCGATAATGATTTCCTAGATATGTGTATTGACCTCATTACTAATGGTCATAAGTCCTAGGGTTTGGTAACAAGCCCTAGCCAAAATTTGAATTTCTAGGATAATGTTATTTGGGAAATCTAGGGTTTTGCATCTAAACCTCAATAGTAGTTAAATTCTCTAGTATAAAGTCTATATAATGATTGTTGAGAATTTTTAAACTGAAAATCTAGGGTTTACATCAAACTCTATTAGAAACTATTCGTGTTGAGCTATGATTGTTTTGGTTGATTAAAGCTCATGTATGAAATATAGGATTTACATGAAATCCTAGTGGGATGTCTAACATGTGAATTCTAAAAGTTATTAGATGCTTTTCTTTTCTTTTGACTTATTTCTAGGGATCGTTATATGACAGAACTTGTCTTCTAACATCTTGATTGAGTTGTTGATGTGATTAAGGGTTTGTAACAAAACCTGCGCTAGAAGTTGAAGTATTGAAGTATAATTTCTTGTTGATTATGTCTAATGCTTCCGCTACTATAAGATTTCGTTATGACTAATTGCATGCTTCTATAAATTTGGTTGTACTTGTTGTTTAAGTTGTGTAGGTACATCATATTCAAAATGATGAAGATATCCATGAGAGAAGTTGATACGATAAGCATGATGAGAAGGATGGAAGCGATGAAAGATCTGTTGTTGAGACTTTGCGAGTGAAGCATTGCCTAAAAGGACATCGGGTCGGCACTTTGAATTGATGTCTGGTAGGGAGGGTGGCATCAGGTGGATGTGCACCTAGATCCCTGGGTTGATGGTTAGTAAGCAAGCCTGATGGTTCATAAGCAAGCATGCTAATTTCCCACTGGATGCGGAGATATACAGGTCAAAACTCCCACATCATGGATCCCGCTTCTAGTTACAGAAACACAAAAGGGAAGGTGTGATTCCCAGTGATAGAGAATAAAGTCCCATAAAACCAAGCTGAAAGCTTGAGTCCATATAGTCCCACTTGGATAGATTGCCCTAGTCAGGAATCTAGTCCATGGCATTACGGTGCCTAAACTGTTGAGAGACCAATGGATAGATTACCCTGGTCAGGAATCCAGTCCATGTCATTGTGTTGCCTAAACTTCTTCATAGATAAAGTGAGATCTTCAATGTACCTCTTTGATTATATGTAAATAGGAATACCTCCCTTATTAAGAGGGAGTGTGGAAGAATGTAACTAGGCTCGGTATTCATTATTGTACTAGAGTCAAATAAAATATATTTTTACTATTATTAAATTGACTTTTTAAAGCATGGGTTTCATGCTTGGGTCAATTATAGGTCAAGCCTCCATTGTAGGCTTTAGGTTATTGTGAAAGTAATTTATTGTTTGGTCAAAGACTCCTCCATCAAGTCATCCTCTTCAGCAAAGTCATCATTGTGAAATTTTCAGATTTGAAAATTATTACTGCAGTGATTGATTTATTTCGCCTACTTATTAGATAAGTTATTTACAGATGCTTCAGTAAATTTTGAAATAAACACAGTTGCAGTACTTCACTCTAATCAAAAGCAGAAGAACAGAAATAACACATATAGCACAATAGAAACAACCATATGAACACAGTTATTTCTGGACAATTGTCCCCGAGAAAACCCAATGTGGGAAAACCAGTGTAGCAGATGAGGGTTTGTATTTATCTTCAACAATGAAAATATCTTTTACAGAAGTCTTCGCAAGCAAAATAAAATAGCATACACCTGGTATGAATTTTTCGGACACTCGGGAAGAATTCCCGACACACGGGATGTCCTCCTACACCCTCTGTGTCATTCTGCGTAACCTCTCTGCGCAGTCCCTCCCTGGACTGCGTAATTCTGCATGGAGGGCTTGTTGCTGCTACTCAGCACTACCCTCCCTTCACCCTTCTGCCTTCTCCTTCTCCATCTACTGACTTCTCCCTCCTTCTATCTCTACTATCCCGCCTCTACAAACTCACCCACTGAAATCGAATTCTCTTACTTCAGAATCGATTTCCTTCGAGTATTGAGAATGTGTCTGGCTTAATTTCCGATTGACTCTCAAGCCTCCTCTTATATCCTTCTCACTGATGAATCCACGGCCCAGATTATAACTTTAATCAATGGCTCAGATGAAAAGATGACTTGATCTTCGTTTTCTAGAAGATTCACACTCTGCTTTATTAATACCCTTTAATTATTTAATTTCCCTAAGTTTAGACTTAGGGATCACATTACAATAATTAATTATTTTAATAAAACAAAATCTGAGTGGAATTTCCACAAACGATTTCCGGGTTCTCTGGAATAGGGTTGTCCAAGCCTCTCCCCAAAAATTTGAGACCTGGAACACTTCCCGATGCTACAAAAATCAACACTACCTCTTAGCGAGGAAAGTGTTCAAACAAGGTACTCACTGCACTGCTCTGATTCTAAAGCATCTATTGCGCTATTGATGTCCTGGCTGCTGCCTCTCAACTTTGCGCTGCTGCCCTTTGTACTACTGCATGTGACACTATCTCTACCACTGCCTCATCCATACTGCAACTCCCTGTATCTCTGAAGACCACCCATTCCTTTACAAGAATGGATTCTCAACCATCCCCATCTTTTCTCTGAAGTAAGTAAAATTAATCTTACTTAGAGCCTTTGGTGAGATATCGCCTGTTCTCCTGTGGAGTGTATCTGCTTGCCATGACTCACCGGGTTGGACATAGTCCACGATGAAGTGGCATCGGTGTGTGTGTTTCTATTTGGTCATGAAACACGGGATTCTCGAGAGAGCTTGATGCAACTGCGATTATCACATATAGTCGGTCGGTTCCATCCCTTTCTTGGGTAACCAAGAGAATTTGTGAACCCATACGGCCTCGCACGAAGCTATGCTTGCTTCCATATATTCTACCTCGGTGAGCTCGGTGCGGTGGACTTGTTTCCTACTACACCGGTCATTCCTAATACGGGCGAAACGGTACCTTTGTTACTTTTGGGTCACTTGTGCTTCTAGCGAATGCCGTACGTAAACCCACTCAGCCTGGACTTCATTGCCCTTGGTCGCACTTCAATCCTCCCGGATTGTCCTCTTAGTATACGAGAACATGTTTGGTTGTTGCCCGATCAGGCCCTCCTTGATTCCACCATGAGCGGCGGGGTATTCACTACATAACGGATGTACGGTCTAGTGTTCGACCCGGAGATACATCAATGATCAGATGAGCTACCTATACAAGGTGGGATTAGCTTCATCATCCTCTGTTGTGTCTATCTTCTTCTAGTTTGTAATCATTGGCGTGGCCATGGGTCTACATTCTTCCTGTCGAAACCTCTTCAAGATATTTGTAGTGTATCTTCCTTGCCCATGGAAGATTTCTCCCCATACTGCTACCGGACACTCTAAACCAAGAAAACCAATTATCCCCCTTGGATCAACTTCATGTCGAATTCGGTGACGATTTTCCTTACGATCCTTGATGAGCTTAGATGATCCGATGAAAACGGATCATCTACATAATACCGAGATTAACGACTCATCCCCTACTCTCAAGTAGTAAAGATTGGGATCTCGTCACTCCCGACAAAACCCATCTTACGCAGAAATAGCTATCAATTCGCCCATACCATGCTGCAGGGGCTTGTTTTAGGCCGTACAAGGCTTTCTTAAGCACAAACATAGATCATACCTTTCATATGTCTCAAACCCTCTCGTTTGTTCTATAGCACACTTCACTCTTCTATCAGCCATTTAAATTATGTCTCGACATCCATCTAGTGATCTCCCATCCCATCTACGGCGCTAGAGGATGAAGCATATGCGATAGAAGTGTATCGAGCTACGGGCGAAGGTTCCTCATAATCGATCCCTTCCTTTTGTGTGTACCCTTAGCCACAAATGCGGCCTTGAATTTCTCTGTGCGCCATCTGCTGACATATTTGATCTTGTAGATCACGTCTTGATCCTACAACTAATCTGTCTGTGGTCTAGGGACTTCCTTCCCGAGACACCATTTGTGGCGTGAAGTCTTGATTGAACCAACCCACTCTCAAGTCAAAAGCTTAAGAGCCCACTTTGATAAATTTGAAACTTATCTAACGATTTGTTTTACGGAAAGTCTGGTTATTGCTCACCCATAAAAATTATCTCTCATCTATTTGAATTTATTTGTGCATTAACAAATATATCTGCTTATAAGAGCCAAAAATCTAATTTGTGAATAATTTTGTAAATGATTTGGGTCCTCGTATTTTATTTTTCATTGTGTGAATAATTCTCTAACCCTTTGTATTTTAGTTTCTCCTTGTATATAATTAATTTGGGGGTTTTATTTTGAATTATATTTGCAAAACATCTAGGGATTTTGGATCAAATTTGTAGGTTAGTGTCTTCAGGTTTTAAAACCCTAGATGTCCAGGGTTTTGGGTTTAAAATTTACCATATTTTGAGGGTCATCCAGCATTTTGTTCAAGACCCACCAGGGATTCTGGACTTTCCTAAGGCCTCTAAGGGATTTCATTCATCATTCTGTGCTTTATTTACACCGAAGAAAAATTATGGAAGGCAACTGCAAGCTTCATAACCCTTGATCTGGCACTTTTGAAAAAAAAAAAATACAAGGGTTTCACCAAAGAAATATTCAGTGGTTTATCTGACTTGGGTGTGTTTTGCAGGCATGCATTTGTCATTTTGTGGCCTTATTTCAATTTGCAGGAATTTTGTTGTGGCCACAGGCCATTCTGTACTTATCTTGCCTAACCGCAGACTTGATCACCCTTTTTCCTCTAGCCGCACACAATAGAGGACAAATCTCACTATGATTTCAGGATTTAGCACTTACAAAAAAAATTATTTTTTTGCAAAATAATCTCTGCCATCAACCTAACCTCAGTTTGTATTTGCAGACTCATTAAATAATTTTGAATGTCAAAAGCCTGGTTATTAAGCTTATTGAGGTAGCCACAAGGTTTTTATGGTCTGTTCCTACCCTCTTCATTCCAGATCTAATACACTGTGTTTGCAGGGGGTTAGCGTCATATTCTGGAGGGATATACCACTAATCTGTGGTCAAATATTGTCATTTGGGCTTTGAAGTAGATATATCAGTCAATAGGGATGAACGCAAGGCCTTGAAGGTCGTATCTCTCCTTACCGTAAGCCTCATAAGTGACTGAATACATCTCTGATCTGAAACTCATAATTGAAAGGGTTTTCATACTTGAGAAGCTTGAAATAATTAAATCAAACCAGATATAACTAACAAATTCCTTAATCAGTTTTCTAGCCTTCTTTTTGCATAGTTGTGGACTTTATTTTGTATAGGCCGTGAGGATTTCTAGGGTCTGCCGCATATTGGAGGATATTCTTTCAAGACCTAGTAGCCTTGGTTCTCCTCAAAAGTAACACATGCCAATCTTAAGTGTTGGTTCCTTGCATTCTTGATGAATAAATTTTGTCATAAGGTGAATGGTCTCATTGTTACAGTTGACTAATCTTGGGCTAGAGAGATCTGATATAAGAAGTTGTGGTAGCGTAATCACCTCATAATCACTTAAAAGTGGTCCTGAGACACTTAAATATCATCATATATTAACTTACCCAATGTTGTCTTGACTATTTTGCAGGTGGATTTTGTGACATACAAAATTTGCAGTGACTAATCATCTTGACAGTGGGAGTTTTAAGGTCTGGTGCAGGTTGCTTCAAACTGAAATTCTTCATGGGCATTTACCTCATTGCATCATTCAGATCTGGAACATTTAAGTGCAGAGCCTAGTCATAAGAAAATTAACAATAATTGGACCTCAAAGCACCCAGAACAACACAAAATAATCTGGGGCTATCTTTGTTGCCTACTTGGATGACTGATATTGTCTATTAGAGGACTAACATGGTTGTTGCAGAGAGCTGATACAAATTGCAGAAATCTGATTTCACTCTACAGAGGTATCATAGTGGTGTCTTTGCATTTCTCTTAAGTGCTAACCTTGGATATTTGGCATTACTATCATTCTATTGCATCTTTGGTAATTAATTCCATAATCTATCTCACAATTATGGACGGATATACTCATAGCAATAAGCTACAGTAGTTTGATCTCATGACAGTAGGCTAGCATTGGTATATTTCGAAAATCTGTGGTATATTTTGAAGAATTAATCATTGCGTACTTGCAATATTGGACAGCGAATTCTATTGATTACTCTTATGTCTTGAGGATAACCCTGTTGAATTGCGAATCTCTCTCATTTTTTCACTAATTGCATAATTAGCCTTTTTTTAGCCTCCTTTCATCTGCATATTGCATCTTGTTAGCAAATCTCTCTTAACTAGTTTATAATGAGGGCTCTAATTTTGCTCATCTAACAAGTGAAAGCAGTTATAAAGAGGTAGCACATAAGCAATCATTGCTATCATTATCATGTATTACCCAATCACTTTGTTCATCTTCCATCGTGCTTATAATATGTTGAAATTTTCCATGTTCGTAGGTGGGAGAGAACTACAATAAGCACTTAATCTCTAGCTTCATCTTTAGTGCTTCATCTTATCATCAAGTATCACTGACTAACAGTTTCTTTACTCTCATTATGTTGTGCTTACTGCTCCTGTTCTTAACTGTTAATTAACACAGTAACTCTCAGTAAGCACGGTAAGTGACTGTAAAAGTGCTTTACTGTTTGCCATTGATAGCTCTTGCAATTCTTCGCTTAAAGTATATTTTCTTGTCATCTTGATATTACAAATTTGTTTAGCGCTTTGCAAATTGTTATTGGCACCCTTGTGATCTTGAGTGCTGAGATATATTCATCATTTTGATTACAAGTAAATAATTGTTCATCTGGAGCACTAAAAGTGTGATTGTATCTCATTGGGAGTAATATTGTCTCTCATTAGAATCAACTAACTTCATTTGCATTGCATCCATTAGTAATCAGAACTGTGAGCCTAATTCCATCAATTGCAGCTTATCTTGTGGTGATCACGCTGCTCATCTATAAATCATTTGTGGTAAAAAGTTGTTGCAATTTCTCTTCTTGTCTCTTACTTTTGATTGTCAAATAACCGCCTTAAGCAGCACTTGTATCTCGTAAATTGATAATTTCATTCATTGTGCAAGTATATTTTGTCTTGAGCATTGTTATTGAAGGCACTGGTCTCTTAACTATTAAATCTTGGAGAGTGTCTTACGAATATAATCTAATCAAGATCTCTGATTACATTGCTCATTAATCACACTTGCAAACTAATTATAATCAAGTCATAAGATAGTTAAGAGTATCTCCTAGAACTTGTTGGTTCCCAACAAGTTTCCTCTCATCCTTCACCTCTCATCTTTAGGGACTACCCCCTTAGCTTGCCTAGGAGATAGCTAGAATGGAGCAAGCGGGGATCAGAGTGACAGCCCCCGCTGCGAGTCATTGTCGCGTTTGAAGTGTACAATTTGGGCGACAACAAGGTCCATTATGGAAGCTGCCAAGGCAATGATTCAAGCAGAAGATGGCAGCATTGAGAATCACAAGGAAAGGGTTATGGCAAAAGAGGGCTCTACCGAAAGAGGAGTGTGGACTACTAGGAGATTTTTGCTCTAGTCACCGAGTTGGTTAGAATCTTGTATGGCTAAGGGCTCAAGCATAAACACGGCAGGAGTGATTAGTGTTCGAGAGAGGATTGTACAAATTGTAAGGACATCCAAGACCATGCTAGATGACTAAAGAGCTTCCATTTCAAGGAAGCACACGGTAAGGCATAATGGAAGGAGGAACCTTCCAAAGGATGTCATGGGTTGAGATTGTCAAACAAGATTCTCGGAGAGGGTGAGGTATTAGGAGCAATATACCCTCTATGGGTTGACCATGCTAGATAGCAAGGTATGCTTCGGTGATAGAGGGAGCAACAGCAACGGGAGGATTTGCTTTTATGACAAGGAGCAGCCAGGATTACGCAAGGATCTCTTCGGTGTAGAAGAGACCATCTAGTCGGGGTGACCGGAAAACAGCGTAGTGAAGGATTCAACGAAGGATCTTGGCTTGATACTATTCATTGTGATCAAAGGTGTAGCGAGAACTTTGATGAGATCTTCCTTAGACAAAGGAAGTACATTTTTCAAACATTGAGGAGATTTGGTATGATGGTACCGCAGGTCATGGCCACACCTATAGTGATCAATCTAAATAAGTTGAGTGATTAAGTTGCTTCAAATTTAAAATTTGGTGGATCCCACAATGTATGGGAAGTTGATTACAACCTTGATGTATTTGCTTTGCAATGAACACCACGAACGATGTAATTCGACTCGACGGATACATTGAGTTGTAACAGCATGTGTTGAGGTACGTGCGTGGTACGGTTGGAAATGGTTTGAGATATGTCTCGGGTGTTGAAGTGAGGTTGCAAGGATATCTTGATTCAAATTGGTTGGGGAGATGCAAAGGATAGAAAGAGAACCTCAAGGTGCTACTTCAACTTAGGATCGGTTATGATATCCTGGTTTAGCGAAACGGACTTATGTTGCACTCAATACGACGGAGGCAAAGTATATCACGACGGTGCCGCAAGTGCGAGTAGTGTGGCTTCAAAAGCTACTTGTAGGGCTATTTGATCAAGTAGAGATCAAATATCACTTCATTTGAAACATGGTGCAAAAGGAAGGTGAACCTCCGGTACATATCAACAGAGACAAGCGGTTACGGACATTCTCACAAAGCCTCTGCCCTGAAACCAAAGTTTGTATACTTCAAAGACAAGCTCGGCATAAGGTGGAATGTCTCCATTATTGAAGGGAGTGTTGATGTCTTTGCGAGTCGGTGAGACCATCTCCTAAGTAGCCATCTTTGATTTGGTTGGGTCATGATGATTTGACCAATGGAGATGGATCCAATCACTTTGAGTAGTCATGTTGATTTGACTAGGCCATGTTTGATTTGGCCAAGAGTGAAAGGCCGGGGGCAAACCATCTCTTGAGTAGCCATGTTTGATTTGGTTGAGTCCTCTTGGTTGACCCGAGGGAAATGGATACATTCACCAGGAGTAGTCAAGCTAATTTGACTAGGCCACGGCGATTTTGGCCAATGGTGAATGGCTCGGTGGAGACCTTCTCTTGAGAATCCACGTTGATTTCGTGGGCCATGCTGATTTGGCCATCGGTAAATGGCCCGGAGTTACTCACATTTTCTCCAAGATGGAGTGATCTATATATATAGACATTGCCTACTCTCTCTCTGCTAGGGAGAAATTTCTGATTGCAACATGAATCTCATCTCAATAGTCTCATCAATGGCATCATTGAATCAATTCATGTCTCATCTCTTCTCATCTCTGTCATTTGTTGAACACTCTTGAATCTAAAGAAGATGAATTTGACATCATGGGGGAGCTCAAGCTACCACCCTCTATCCAAGGGCAATAGGCGGGATACTGCCACCATGAGGTAAGTATCACAACTATCCTATTGCGTGTTGATCTTCCCAACTTGACCCTCAAGAGTCGGTGGTAAAACACCGCATCCTCTCACTTGGGCGGGAATTAGGATACTTATTTACCATAAATGATAAGAATCATAGCTATCCCAAGTCTCCTCACCCATTGGCCGGATGGGTGGCAATCCCAACAAGCCCAACTTGTGGGTAGGATGCCAACTAGGGTATACTTTGTCAAGTCCCAAAGTTGACAATAGCCAACTTATACTACTTACCATGTGGTAAGTGTTGATTTATGGTAGCATCGGATGTGCTCTGTATAACTTTGTATATGGGCTAAGACACATGTATTGCATAATACCCGAAGGATTTTGAAAAAATTCCACTTAGAGATGGTTTAATTAAATTAATTAATCTTTTTTAATGTTTTCCTAAGTCTAAACTTAAGGAAATGATTAATTAAAGGAGTATTAATTAAAATAAGTGTGAATCTTCTAGATAAAGTACGTGGATCACCTCAAGGTGTCAAGGCCCTTGATTAAGTTTTAATACGGGTCATTGAAAGGTCGAAGGGATTTATAAGAAGGAAGGTGAGGGGCCTATCAGGAAAAGATCATCGGACGAAGAAAGAATCAAGAGATCGATTTCTTCGGTAGGAAGGAGAGTCGAAGTGATTCTCGATTGCGAAGGGAAGGTGAAATCTCCCGGGAGGAGAATTTCTAAAGGAAAAAGAGTAAAGGAAGAGAAGAGAGAGAGGAGCCATAGCGACAACGCGAGAGGGCAAGCGACGGTTACGTTGAGCCGGCGCGAGCAACAAGGGAGTTTGAATTTGTTGGAGGGCGGTTGAAGGTTTATCCGGTTCGAAGGTCATTCTAGAAGGGGAAATCACTCTGGTCTGAGAGCGGATATCCGTAGAGCGACTCGGTGTGGGTGCGGGTCGGTGACGAAACTTCGTGGTGATGTGAGGATTTGTCTCACTAAGCCTACTCTCATCGAGATTTCTTCGGGTGATTGATCGATATTTACAATCACGACCTCGGGGCCCAGCAAAGAAACCCTCGGATACAACGCACTAGGTTTTCCCGCATTGGGTTTTTCGGGGACAATTGTCCGAAAATAATAGTGTTCATGTGTGATTACTTGTGTTATTTCTTTTATGTTGTTTATTGATAGTGAAGCCTACGTGACATATTTTATTTCGGTATTTAACAAAACTAAATGTTAAATAATTGTGATTGAGAATACAATAGAAGAAATATAATAAGTAGTTGCGATAGGAATTCTGATATAGAATTTTTCATATGGTATCGAAATTTATCAAAACCAAAGGAAGCGAGGGTCGAGAAGAGGACTACGCAATTGTTAAAATTGGACAACTAGGTCCAAACTCGGGTTGTCTTGCTCAGTTGGCGATCCCAATATTTTTATTGGATTCCTCTTTCGGAGAGGTGTAAGATTGATCTAAAGATCATCTCGATTGGATGAGCGAACATGTACTTTGAATTTATTCCACTTATGTGCTAGATCGGCCGGAATAAAATATAGACTTAAATGTCTTAAAGGACGTGTCACACACCCCAAAGATGCCTATATATTGGAGAGACTTGGAGTTCATTTGACACACATTGTGTGGAGAAATTCCTTCTTTCTTGATGTAGGCGTTGGGTAACGTTCTTGATCTTTGTGTATTTATGGAGTGTTCTTTGTTTGGGTTGTTCTAGGGTTATGTGTGACACGCTTGGTTGAATGACCTATTGGAGACTTTGTTGGTAGAAGCATCCTGGCGATCGCGTAACACCACCATTCATCATCTCTGTTTTGGCTTGTCTTTATCGATCTATTAGTATGTTCTATCTCCTTCGGTATTGTGTGCCCTAATGCGAAATGGCATAGAACATGTTCGAAAATTAACATGGTATCAAAAAGCCTAAGGGGAAGACAATGCCCAATTTGCGTTGAATTGCAATCTCCAATCTATTGATCCATTATGCGACACATACACGAAGTCTAGCTCGTTGGAGGAGGAAGATCAGCTGTCTTGCGCGCAACGAAGGAGTATGACCGAGTGTGGAGAAATAGGGTTGTACGAAGCCTATTTCACGAGGCCGAGGTGGACGAGTCCTCAAAAGAGGGCATCGCGAGGCTTGTCTGAAGTCCTATTGGATACGCATTTGTAACTAAGGGAGGTCAAGTACGGTTGGGGCTTGACGCCTAAACTTGCGGCATGAAGGCGACCTCTGGTGAAGGATAGCGCGGAGCCTTAGGAAGAAATGCAGGTAGTATTGGAGGGTTGTAATGATTGTGGGGTGCCCTAACCGAGCCTAGGAGGGCTGGAAAAATCGAGACCTCAAACGGTGAGAGGCTGGAGGTATGCATTTTGATGCATCTTGTTAGTGTTGGATCCGTGTCGTATGAACGTAGTTTGTTGTGTGTTAGGCGCGGTGTAGCACCACCGACAAGGCTTGCATAAGGAGAAAATCAGGGAGCTTCTCTAACGTCACGGACGGGTCTATCACGAGAGCCATGAAACCACATTGCCTAGCGCAACGAGGAAAGACAGCATTTTTTTATGGTTTGTTTTGGGGTTATCTTAAAAACCGAATTACTAGGAAACAAAAGGCTGTGACCTACATAAACGTGTCTATGGGCTACTTAATGGATGGGGTGTCTCAAAACCGAATTCCGCGGGCACAGCGGGGGCTTCACTAAAGCACCGCGAGAGATTAAGGAGGCGGGGGCCCCATTCCAAAGGCCCCAAACGACCCGGACCTACGGCTAGGTGTCATGATCTTAAGGAAGAGATAGACGCGGCTCTAAGGAGCACTTCTAGGCCGAAAATTAAAGGGTGCTAGGGACTATTTCGTGCCCTAACTTGGTCAGGATTTGCAACGCTAAAACAAGGAGAGTACCGAAGTATGCATCTTGACGTGTGATGGATACTAGTGATGGGTCAAATTTGCATCGGTCTTAAGGCCTCTAAAGCCTCGTTAATGCTTAGCAGAAAATTAAAAAGAGGCCACAAGATCTAGAGTGAATTGGATGACGGGTCTTTGCATCCCAGAGAATCCAAATTGATTGGTGTTGTAAACACACGGATAATTTTTGCTAGCTTTATGCGCATTGCAATTGCCCATTATAATTATTTGATAGTAGCGAGAAGGCAATCGGATAATCATATTAAAGAATACACAAAAGGTTCCTCACAAAAATCTCGGTGAAGGTTTAGAAGTCGTAGCTAGGAGCAAATAAATAGCGTGGAGGAGGTACGGGGAACGAGCGTGGCGGCTTTTTTATTGGGCGCGATCTGTAGGTGACGGTTTGTACTTTTGAACGCGATTTGGGCTAATTTAAAGGTTGTTTAGGCTCGGATTGCTGGCGGCTTAGGCCGCATCAAGGAGAGGCAATGCGGAAGTTGTGTTAAAGGTCTTTTGGTGGCTAGAGCATCTGCGTGGAGAGCTAGGAAGCGACCCGGTCGGTAGGCCGCCGGACCTAACTCCACAATCGGTCCATGCGTGGGGTGTTTTGGGTATGGTTTGAGAAAATCAAAACTATAAGAATCTCTTGAAGGTTGCTCTCAAAAACATATATGGTTCAATGGTGAGGTCGGATATTTTTTTTAATCATTTGTCGGTAGAAGAAGGAATTAGTATCCGCAAAGATGTCTCCCGACAAAAGGCAAAGCGAATTAAAGATAGGATATGCTAATATCGTGGAGAAATAGCGACGTATGCGCATATAGAGTAGGCCGCAATCCCACCTCATCTCTGGAAATCTTTGCGGCTACGTTTGGTGTGTTTTTGTTGCGGATTGGAGCCCTTTGTCTAGAAAGCAATTTTCGAAATTTCACGTTATTAGTATTTACGAGAGGAACTTGATAAGCTAACGACGAAGAGCGTGCATTCATCCATCTATGGCTTAATCAATTTCCGGGTAAAATTCAAATCCTTTTTTTTCTAATGCGGGATGTGTATCATTCATCGTGGGTTTTGATGGGAGGAGTTTTTTTTCATCCTGTGGGGACAAGTTCTACCGGAACTAAGTGAAAGGGCTCGAATGAGTACGACTAGAACCCCGGTCGGTTGGGCGTATATCAAGTGTTCATTAGCACGGGAATAATCACTGGAAATTGCACTCGAAAATCCTGTGGATTCAAGCTTGAACACTAGTTGAATTTCTCTTTCATAAGCGAACGGAGTTGTTACGAAGATCGGATGTCACTATATTAATTTCAACAAACCGTGTGATAATTTGGGCATGCAAAAGAATGACAAATGGGCGAGATCTGAAAAATAAGAAGTAGTAAGTAATGAAATACCGGACGTAGTAGATGAAGCCCTCAAGTGAAAATCTTAGAGGCACGGAAGAACATCGGGTAATTTTTGTAAGAAACTGAAATTTTCGGTATTGTTAATGATAAGAAAACGGTGATGACGAGTTCGAAGGTATCTCTAGAACGCCATTTTGAGGAGCTAAAATCGACGATTCTATGTCCTTGTCATTATAGCGGTGACATGAACGAGCACCCTATTTTACAAGATTCATAATAGCCGGCTAGCTTGTGATATCGATCTTACATTACGGCGTAATGATAAACTTAAAAGTGTGAACCAAGAAGTTTTTGTTTCGGTCACGTTTGTTGGAATCTTGAACCATGATTAGCAAAGCTTTGTTGGATGGCTTTGGTAGCGGGAAGATTAAGTCCCCTTTCCAAGTTGGTGTCTAAGATGCCACTCATTTAAAATAGATGTCTTCTCTCGAGAAGCGACGTGGAGAGGAGAATACTGTTGTATATGCTCTGAGCGAGATACCATTGTTGAACGAAGAAGATCCTCATGGCTCGGAGACATATGGCTTCGGAGGAGAATGGGAGGAAAACAAAGTATATAAATACCAAGGAGTATCACAGTTGCCATAAGTACAATATGAGCTTGGATCATTTGAAGAAGGTTTGTAAGGCATCAAGCACGGAAGGATGCGAGGATGATGTACGGGATATGGTTCTGGAATCCATGAACAAATATGGTGTCACCTCGATATAAGAGTAAGCATGGATACGATGGGAAATTGTGTTGCTAAGACCTCTCTAGGAAATAGCGATTATTGTGCCTATAATCTGTTGTTATTTCCCCTTCTTGCTATGCAAGGACGCAATCTTCATCGGATGGATGTAAAGACCATTTTTCTTGGCATGATGCGATAAAGGAAGAGAGGTGTATGTAGAGCAACCTGCGGGGTTTGAAGTCCGGGATCGGGACACCCATGTTTGCGGGTTGAAGAAAGCCCTCTATGAGTGGAAGCAAGCACCCGAGGCTTGGTACAAGAGCTGCTGAGGTATTTGGGCTTCACTTGTAGTAATGTTGATTACTTCAAAAGTTGATAGAAAGAAGGCTCTCATTTTGGTGTTGTATGTGGACGACCTCTTCTTTGATAGGTGTTGTCCCTCTCATTCATCGATGCGAGGGGCTCGGCTGGCGAGTTCGGTGAAGGACCTAGGTCGATGCATTACTTCATAGGCCTAGAGGGTACGGCGAGGAGGCTGGTGAGATTTTCCTTTCTCGAGGAAAATACATCATGAAGTTTACGGTATGGTGGATTGTAAGTCAGTGTCGACAGATGGAACTCAACTTTAAGAAGTTGAGTGGCGACGGCTAGCGGGCCCATGTTAGCAAATCCTACTAAGTATCGTCAACTCGTAGGGACGTATGTAGTGTAGTGAACACCTTGAGTCAACACATGGTTGATCATAACATTCAACGCTGGGTTGGTGTGGTCTCTTGAGATATCTCTATGACATGATAGACCATGGGTACAGAGATCGCTACTTGGGAGCATGACACTCTTGGATATGCGATGTCGATTAGTGGCGGTGTGGTGGTTCGTAAACACATCTAGATGCTACTTCACAAGTAGATGCAACGAGAGCGGGGAAATGGAAGTCGGTAGCCTTGTGCAGGCGAGGTCGAATATATTGCGGCATGTATGGCTCGTTGTGAAGTCACTTGGTTGTAAACAACACGGCGATTTAATTCGAAACTGTGTGCTAGATGCATCATTATCCTTTGTGATAACCGAGAGGGATTCATTTGTCCTTAGAATCTCGGGACACGATTGATCCAAGCATGTTGATGAGTACATTACCACTTTATACGGGATATGGTACGGCGAGGTCTTGCGTAAGGCTCGATCATATAGGAATTGATGAGCGAGGTCGCGGATATTTTCACAACGCCCTTGAGAGGTCATGTTCCTAACCTTGGTGAGAATCTTGGAATCATGGAACGACCTAATGCGAGGGTCTTTGTTGGACAATGAGCTCTAGGAGCTCCAAGGGGGTTTTGGGGATGGCTTTGGTGCTATAAGCAACCACGGGGCTAGAAAGCTTGAGAACTGAAGTTGGTGTGCTTCTACCCCATAGTGATATTGAGATCGTTTACCTCTCTGCGATGCGGCCTTACCGTATGCATCCTACCCAGCTGAGTTGAACTCATGGGAAGTACCTCTCATTTGGCCAATGAGGTGGGAAATGTGAATAGAGACCATAAGCAATAACGAGATTGATGGACGCATCGGAGATTGTCGTCTGTCTATGTCTGGATGGCACATGTCCAACAACTTGATCTGGGATCAAGTTTAGCGGAAGTTCGAACCTCAGCGACTTCGGGTTCGTATGCGACTCTCTTGAGTCCTATGAGGGTTTCGGACCTGCGGGTTGAATCTGTCGGCCGGGTATGATGTCTTTGTGGGCGGCCCACTTTTGTTACGAAATAAAGAGGCCGGCCGAAAGCAAGTTACGGCGGGATGACGCACGATGGCCCAGTTACACTGGTGGACGGAGTTCTCTCCCTAGTTGAGAGGGCGTGTTAAAAATTGGACAACTAGGTCCAAACTCGGGTTGTCTTTGCTCGGATAAGTCCCAATATTTTTATTGGATTCCCCTTTCGGAGGGTGTAAGATTGATCTAAAGATCATCCTGATTGGATAGACGAGAACATGTACTTTGAATTTATTCCACTTATGTGCTAGGTCGGCACAGATAAAATATAGACTTAAATGTCTTAAAAGGACGTGTCACACCCCCAAAGATGCTACATATATTGGAGAGACTTGGAGTTCATTTGGCACACATTGTGTGGAGGAATTCCTTCTGTTTCTTGATGGCGTTGGTCTTTGCGTTCTTGATGTTGTTGTATTTATGGAGTGTTCTTTGTTTGGGTTGTTCTGGGTTATGTGACACGCTTGGCTGAATGACTTGTTGGCGACTTTCTTTGGTAGAAGCATCCTGGCCGTCGTCGTAACGCCACCATTCATCATCTCTTGTTTTGGCTTGTCTTCCTTGATCTCGTAGTATGTTCTGTCTCCTTGATGTTGTGTGCCCCTATTACGAAATGGCATAGAACATGTTCGAAAGTGTGACAATCCGAAGCTTCGGAGGACGTAGCACGAGAGAAAAGAAAGCACGAGATAAGTATCGCGAGACTTAGATGTTTTTATCCTCTGAGTTAAGAGAGGATGGTGCGTACTTGTCAAGTTCACCATCTACGAGGGGGCTAGTATGTTATTCACCGGGGCTTTAGGTCATGACTAGAATGTAGGGGGGAATATTTTATAGAGTTTATAGGGAAGAACGGATGAACTTCCAAATCATCACTGTAGTGCGAATAGCACGAAATGCACTCCGGTTGGGAGAGGAGTCGTAGGTGTTTCGGACGGAGCCGGAACCAATGTCAAGATCACGGATGTACTACATGTGTCGGGGCTTGGGATGAATTTAATCTCTAGGTATCCCGGAGTTGCGGGGCAAAGGGTATGACATACACTTTATCGGGAAGAAGGTATATGTCAAGCACCCAAGTTGGAAGCAAACAAGGCAGATCGAGTTAGAAGCAACGGACTATACGAGGTTCCGGCTTGAATCTTCGATGGCACTAATCGGTAGTAGTCAGCGACAAGAAAGGGTTGAACGAACTTTGGCATAGAAGAATAGGGCACTTGCACCATGGTGCATTGAAGATGCTCAAAGAAACGGGTTGATGGGGCACCTATTCTCAACACGAAGAATGATGATGTATGCGAGATGTGTACTTGGGAGTACGCTAAAACATCCTTTCCCGGAAGTGAAAAGCCGAAGCGACGAAGCATGTTAGGAATTGATACACTCGGACATACGGCAAGACCAATGTCTACTAATGCTCTCAAGGGTGGCAAATATTTTGTCACATTCATCGATAAGCCACTCCAAGAAAACACGGATTTACTTCCTTAAGATAAAAGGCAAGTCTTTGAAAAGTTCAAAGAATTCAAGGCTCTTGTTGAAAATATGATGGGGAAGAAAATCAAGACATTGCGTTTAGATAATAGTGGAGGAGCCATAGATGGAGACTTCAGGATTTTACGTACCAAAGGAGGCATCGGGAGGGAGTGGATTGTAGAATCCCGGTAGAAATGGTCAGCAAAAACGGAAGAAACGGAAAATTGTAGGAGCGGCCAGGTATGTTATTTGACCTTGATTTACACAGATATTTATGGAGTTGAAGCACATAACCACCGCGTGTATATCAAAAACGGGATGCAAGCAATGGAAGAAGACTGCGGAAGAGGTTTTCACGGAAGAAACGGAGAGTAGGCATCTTCGGATATTTGGTAGCATGGCATATTGTCATATGCAAGCGAGAAGAAAGCAAGCTTGATCAGGCGCAAAAAAGGGGTATGTGGATACGGTGCAGAGCCTCCAAGGCATATAGGATATATTCCTAGCGATGAAAAGGTTGTGATAAGACGCGATGTTGAAGTTCAGCAGAGAATAGAGCTTTGGAAATCGCGTGATATGCCGACGGAGAGGATGGGACATAGAAGTTCCCTTGGTTCTTAAGGCGAGCGGGGGGCACCAAGAAGAACGGATAGAAGAGTGACTTTGGTACCAAGTACAAGTACTAACGTTTTCACGAAGGATCGGGAGGATACTCGAGTGCGAGGAATAGCTAGATCGGGAGGAAGAGTTGAGAGGAAAGCGACCTTCCACCGGTGGTCGAGATCGACGAGCTCGGCAGATCTTCCCGAGAGACACATAAAACTTTATTGGGACTCCCGGGGAATGGGAAGAGACAACGAGATCTCTGACGGTGCCGGGCTTTGGTTGCCCGAGTAGAGGGAACCTTCCCGGCTTCCATGAAGTTGTTCGGCCCTGAGTATGGGTAGATGCCATGACTGAAAAAGTGCTTCTGTCATGACAAATAAATGTCTAGGAAGTGGTGCCAAACCTCAAAACAAATGAGTTGAAGCAGATCCCGATGGATCTCTGAATCAAATACGCTACAAATGGTAGCGCAGTAAAAGGAAATAAAGAGCGAGGTTAGTGGCAAAGAAATTTGTGCTCGAGAAGGAAGAGCGAAAGTGACTATGAAGAAGACCAACTCGCACCGGTTACCGGAATATACCGCCATCCGGCCATTTGTGTCCTTGCGGCTCGAGGGATGGGATGGTGGGTCATCAAATGGATGTCAAAATGACATTCTTGAATGAGAAAGTGAGAAGGTATGTATCGAACGACCGGAGGGTTTTGAGACTCATGAAAGGCTATGTATGCGGATTGAAGAAAACCTGTACGGACTTAAGCGAGGCTTCGAGAGCTTGGTATGGTCGAATAGATAGCTATTTGCAAAAGATGGGGTTTGTCGAAGTGACACGGATCCCAATCTTTACTATTTGTTGGTAGAGAATGAGCCATTGGTACTTGTACTATGTGTAGATGATCACATTTCTCCTTTGGATCATCTAGGCTCATCAGGATTGCAAACGGAATCTAGAAGTTGAATTCGACATGAAGGATTTGGGGTTGATGCCTTCCTAGGATTGGAAGTCTATCGGAAGGATGGAGATATCTTCATGGGGGCGAGGAGAGGTATGCCTTGGAAGTTCACAAAAGGGTTCGAATGCGGGATTGCCAAGCCCATGGCCACACCCATGATCACCGGTCGGAAGAAGATAGATGCATCTCGAGAGAAGACATAGAAGTGGACCCCACCGCCAACACGGACGGTGAAGTCGGGTCATTAATGTATTTGGTTAACACCGGACCGCCACATTTGCTTTGTTGTCAACACTCTTAGTCGTTCATGGTGGAACCCAAAAGAGTGCATTGGGCGACGACGAAGGCACGTTTTGAGGGTATGTACGGAACGGTCGAGATTTGGTATAAAGGATGGGCGAGAGGATGTCCAAACTCGGTGGATTCACGGGCGCAGATTAGGCGAGAAGCTCCAATGGACGGGAAAAGTACCTCTGATGTTGGGCGGCGTTGGATCGGGAATGGTGTCTTGGTGCGGCGAGAAAAACGCGAGAAGTCGGTAACGTGAGCACGGTTGAAGCGAGTGGCAAGGCTAGTACGGCTACATGTGCGAAGCCATATGGCTTCGAAAACTCCATGTGAGTCTGTTCGGGAGCGAGGATGGAGCGAGCTTGCATTCTTTGTGACGATCGAGGTTGTGTCGAAACTCTGCGAAAATCCAATGTTCATGATCGGTCCAGACACATCGACATCAAGTGTCATTTATACGAGATTGTGTTCGAGCGTGGAAGCGATGCAACTCCGGTACATTTCTCACACGAGAACGGAGACGGCGGAACATACTCATGAGCTCTGGGGAGGATTAAGTTCACTCGGTTCGAGAGGAAAGTTGGGTATGGGCGAAAATCCATTTTCGGTAGTCGATGGATCTTCGGCGCGGTTGAAAAGAGGAGTTGCGGTGCGGTGGTGGTGGCGGCATGCAAGAGTCGACGACGATGCAGAGTTGTGGCCTTTTTGTGCCGGTGTTGATAGGCGGCATCAACGACACGACGAGTGTTACGGAAAGTCGGACGGCACTTAGAGTTGTAGTGTTAGAGCACTTTCCTCGCTAAGAGGGGACGGTTATGTTAGCATCGGATGTGCTCCTGTGTAACTTTGTATATAGGCTAAGACACATGTATTCCATAATACTAGGAAAGGATTTTAAAAATTCCATTTAGAGATGGTTTAATTAAATTTAATTAATCGTTTTAAAGTTTTCCTAAGTCTAAACTTAGAGAAACGGAGTTAATTAAAGGGTATTAATTAAACCGAGTGTGAATCGTCTAGATAAAGTCATGGATAACCTCCAAGATTTAATCCCCAGCCCTTGATTAAGTTTAATACGGGGCGTTGAGAGGTCAACGGAGGATTATAACAAGGAGGGGGAGGGCATATGGAAAAGATCATCGGACGGAGAAAGAATCAAGCGATCGATTTCTTGGTAGGCGAAAGAGTCGAAGTGATTTCAAATTGCGAGAGAGGGAAGGTGAAATCTTTAGGAGGGAGGAGATTACGAAGGGAAAAGAGTAAAGGAAGAGAAAAGCAAGACGATGATGCCAAGTAGATGACATTTTGTGGTGGTGAAGTGTCATCTTAGGAGTCGAATCGGCGAGTGATTGGATTGGGTACCATAGCTCTGTTGGAGGCCGGCGTGTTGGCTACCCAGTAGCTTTAGACGAGCTATCTTGAAGGACGAAGAAGCGGTGAAGATTGGGTGAAGATAGGTCAGAAGAACGCGCTGCTTTGATGGACGAAATTTGTTGCTAGCCTAGCGAGTTTGGAGCTCGGGAATTGTGGCTTCAAAGAGCGGATGGGTCAGCCCATGTGCACTCTACGGATGGATGTGCGGCGGTGTTAGGTGGCATCCCTTCTGAGTCTCGATATGTGGATGCCTTGATGGACTAAGGCACTACTAGTAAGCGATGCAGACGAAAGGACCGGCGGGACGAGATACGACATCGTGTTTGTCATTGTCTTGTATACCATAGTATTTGTATTATTCGGTTGGTTTAATATAATGAAGATTGGTAATTGTACATTATTGTAAAATTTTGTTTAAAGCGCATGAATTGTACATATGTGATTTATTGCTTTATATTTCGTTGTGCAAAGTAGTTCATGGTTGAGATTCTTGGTTTGGCGGCGTCGGTGATTTAAGACTCTAACCTAGACCAAAGGTCATGGAAATTCAACGGTAGCACCTCGCAAGCTACCCAATTTTAACCATTCCCTCTTAGCAAGGTGGGGTACTTCCATTCCTCGAAAGTAACTCTTCTTCCCACACTAAAACACCATCCACCTCTGTTTGCTCTCCACCATGCATCATGCGCTGCATCATCCATCAACGACAAAACACCGCAATATAAACAATTCTCTTCTTGGAAGTGGCCTGATTCTTAGAAACCTCCGCCTCTTCTTTCTATTAGGCCTTTAGACCATTCCATGTCTCCTCCTTGTCAACTACGGACGTCCCCTTTCTTCCCTACGACAATGCGCTCTTCTTGAGTTTGTGAATTCTCTCTCTAAATCTAAGAACTTCCTCTCGAACTTGACTCTGAATCTCAAGAACCTTCTTCTTCCCTTAGTCCAATAGGCTTTCCCTTCGGCACAGTACAAACCACTCTTTGACTCCAAGAACCACACAATTGGGTAAGGGCCCTTTGGGCTTGAGCATCAACTTTGCATCCGTGTCTCCAAGCTCTTAGCCTCTATCAACGAGACGAACTGACATGCCATCTAATCTACGATACCAAAGTACATCTGTAGACTTGCGGCAATCCTCCTCACTCCATCACGAATGGTACAATACTGCTCCTTTGTTTATATTCTAACTCTTATCACTAATTTTCATGTGTAGATCAAACTCCCATTCGAGTTAGACGCTCAAATACTTCTCGAGATCTGTCCAGATGTGGCCTTGCTTGCTCTCTTATGAACCAAGCACCCTCACAAATGGTGCTTTGTAAGAAATGAGAGATCGGAAAAACTCCTCATCGAACCTCTTCAAGAAATCATCTTTATTCAACTTAATAACGCTAAGTGGCCACAACATTCTCCTGCTTCCTTGTCATTCTCTCCTTTTTTCTGCGCAAACACTTACTCGTATAATGACCAAACTCACCACATATAAAGCATTTCACTTTACTCAAGTCCTTCTTCTTCTTGCCATTGTCGAACTTCCTTTTGTGAAAATTTACGAATCTTTACCTTTATGCGGTATTCTTGTTAATCTCGTTATGCTCCTCCTACTTAGACAAGTTATTAGCTTGAATAAATTCAAGTTAAAATCGAAGCAAAACACATAACGGATCTCCACCAATCCGGATCTGAACAAGTTCACGCACACATAGAAAAAGTGACGATTGTTGCGGACAAAATAGTCCTTGGAAAAACCCGATGCGGCTTGGGTCTCACATTTAGCTGGAGGGTTTTATTATTAAGAATTTTGAATACAACAAGCACAGGTTCCAGAGATTTGGAAAACTGACAGAAATAATAGATCTACGACTCAGCATTTGATCTAGGGCCAAAATAATGACTAATCCACACCCTCGGAAACAAGATTTATAGAACTCGGCCAAGATTGGGGCACAGAAACCCCCGGTATTTGCCCCTAAGCCTGCGTCGGCCTGCGAAGCCCCTCTGGCCCTCGGCGCTGCTCCGGAAAGGTGCGCTACCTCGGACTAGGTGACGCGGCCCTACGCGCATGGGGTCTGCGTAACCGCTTTGAGGGTTTCCAGCCCAATCATGTTGTCCTTGGAGGGGCTGCGTTGTCCTTGCTACGCGACTTCCCTTCTTCCTCTGTATTTGTCCTACGAGTTGATCTTTGCCTCTTGTGTATTCTGAATAACAGGATAGGATCATCCCCTTGGCCTAAATTCCCCTCTCGTAGCTAAAACACTTATGAGTATTCTTCGCAATCTGCCCTAGAATCTCGGCTTAGCTTCGATGCTCTGCCTCTGTGTGTCTTTACAAATATTCCCCAAGCCTTTTCTTTATACTTTTCTTGTTGACAAATCAACGGCCATGATCGGATCTTGAATCAATGGCTAAGATTAAAAAAGAAAGCTTGATACATTGTGACTTAAGAGAATTTCATCACATGTTTAATTATTTAAGTTCCCTAAGTTTTAACTTGGGAAATACATTAAAATAATTAATTAATTTAATATCTCCTAAACTAGATGAAATTTCCCAAATCAATTTCGGGTCTTATGGATAGGTATACATCTAGTCCTCCATAATTTGAAGTAGAAGCCATAACTTGACCCACCCCAAATACACGAAAACTAAACACCTTTGCCCTTCCTCGGCTTACTAGCAAAGAAACATATTTTCTTCATATGAATTCTTCTTCTTCGACGATCCTGCGTCACGAGAGTTTCTCCTAGATGAAATCATCCCACGACTTTGTTCAATCTCCAATATGCTCTAATGCACATAGCGTAGCTATCATTTTCACATCCTATAGTCGGTATAGGGGTTTCTCATCTATGCTTTGTAACGAGATCTCCCTTTAATGAATTGTTGCCTGGTGATCCTCCACAATACATCAAATCGATCCAACTTGCAGTCGTACGATCTAGCGAAATTAAGAACGCGGCCCGCAGAAATATGCTCGCATCCTCACGTACTCATTGTAACTTATGTCACGATACACGTCTTCGGCAATCCTACATCAATCCCATCTCACCACGATGGGGTAGCTATCAATATTGACGAGGTATTTTGGTCACATTCTAATGATGTGATTGTAGTCACACCATAACTTAGACAACTCACAAATTATATTAATGCCACGATGCACTCTATTCCAATTAATTTCAACACCAATCAACATAGGATATCGCTTTAGTGCTTCGGACGTGTACGATTGCATTCAAGCTCATCATGCGACACGGAAATTAGAAGAATTTCTCAACTTCGGTATGAACCTTCATTCTAAGCAGTAGCTCCACATGCGCTAGGGCAGGCACAGCGCCAAGCAAGACCACACTCCCACGACCCCATTGATATTGTGCTCCCGAGAACTCGGATATGATGATGCACAACCGACATCAAATAATAACGGCTTTCTTTACGAGTCACGGCGGCAAACTCTAACAATCTAGTGATCTCAATATTCTAAGCAATATTACGAATTCGGCCTTCAATAATTAACTTCATCCTTGGACTTGATTTTCAAAGCGGCCCTTTACCAAGCTTGGATTTTTAAATAAATGTTCAACCTCTAATCAACACTATAACAATTGATAAATCTGGCTCTCAAAAATTCAAAAAGTGCAGCAACCTTCACGAATCAACCTTCGTTAAATTTTACTTGGTGATTTGACCATAAAAAGATTTTGGGACAGAGCTCCCAAAGGCGGCTTGGTTGTAGAAGATTTCTTAAAATACGTCCTTCTTACAAAGCATCTTCGATCTCCCGGCAAATGTAAAAATTTGCGGTAGGGCTTTTAGTCACTATAATAAAACTCGAATAAACCCTTCAAGATGGCGAAGAGAACCAACTTTGATAACCTTTGTAATGTCCCCAAGCCGAAAATTTCAGCTAATTTAACTCAACAAAATGCATACATAAAAAGTTCATTAGGTTAACAAAAAATTGCCATGTAAAACATAATGAATGAAATGCTAACGATCCAATAACACAATGAACGAGAAAACCCTCGACTTTATTATATTAGATAAACTAGGGCTTACATGATGATACAACCCAGTGGACGAGATGAGAAAGCTGGCCTCAGGGAGTGTTTGCTCTAATGTTGCCTTGGCCCTCCAAAGGCGAGCTGAAATGAAAAGCTGCTAGGCTCTCCTATGAATTTTGGATGAATTCACCAAGGGGAGAGTTAGGTACTGCAACTCTCACTAAATCACCAGGGGTTTTTCGTCCTAAGGCTACTATGGTAGAGAATTGAATTCTCCAATCCACATCAAAGACAAATGCTCAAATCCAAGGTGTTCTCGAAATGGTCTCTTCCTCTTTTATAGATCTAATGAACCCCTCACCAGAAGTCTTCATTTTATTATTATTTTAATCACTTAGTTCCTTTCCCTTCTTTTATTTTAATTAAAATACCCTTTTAATTTGGGAAAATGGAAAATCGGCCACCATGCTCTCTTCGACTACTAGAAATCACTTCTCTTCATCCCATCCTGTAGATATTCTCGTTCCGGATCAACGAGCTATTACACTAAGGTGTTTCGTCAAATATTCCTCTCGGAATGCAACCTTGAGTGTAATTAATTAAGGGTTATGAAAGTTGTCGAAATGCATCGGAGCAAAAGGCAAAAATTTGTCCAGAATGATGGAATATGCCAGGCAAATGCCGACGGATCCCATAAAAACTCTCAAAACTCCCCGGGACCCTGGTGACATAAACTTTGCCCTCATGACATGGCCATCCTGTGCCCTAGAAATCCACCTTGGTTGTACTATAGGGGAAAATAAAGTAGGACATAACAAATCCTCCCACCTTTGAATTGCTTGCCCTCAAGCAATCCGTATATGTCCATTGCGATGGCGTACATAAATTGATGCCAAGATCCAAAATAAACCATTGTAGCACACCATGCCACCAAGCTAACCAAACATGAATGGTTCCCTCAATACCCGGATCTCAAACAAACCGACGACTCATCCGCCATCCATGGATCAGCACGGATCCCAAAACCAACATAACCCGATCATCCTCGTCCATCCCCCATGGCTCGAGTTGTGCTACTGTCTTTAACGCGTAGATGTTAATACCAACTCGTCCTCTCTCCTAATCCAACCTTTGGCATAGGCCAAGGTTCGCCCCACTACTGTTGATGTTGGGCTAATGCTACTAGAATGCGATGAGCCTCGATGCACATCACGCCTTCAGAGCATGCGAGTAACCCTCATCTGAGGCTCTGTTGTATTGTTCCCTTGGCTAAGAAAGATACTCCATCGATAGGATGGAGTGTAAAAGCTCTGGTAAACTTTATAAGTATATATTATGGATAAAAGATGAAAGATGATTACAATGGGGAATCAAAGGGGCTTTAAATATAGCCTTATGGTGTCCTTGGCGAAGAGGCATGATCGTTGATCATGCCCTTCCACATTAATAAACCTAAGATAACTATATTTAACTAATAATTAATAAAATATACATAACATTGCCCCTCTCTTAAAGATGCTTTGTCCTCCAAGCATATGTAATGAAGGACATCATTGACGAATGCTTATGTTTCTCGGCGCGTGGGATCTTGCTTCCCACATTTTAAAGATTGTGGAGCACCTTCTCGAGTTCGATCTTTTGGTGATGTGAATAGCAACAAGATTTGATATTGATAGGGTCGAGGTCCTTTCTTGACTTCTATTGGATGTTCATGTTCCTTATTGGAGGCATTTTTATTGGCGAGGTCTTGGAAGACTTTTTTGTGTTTCCAAACTATTCCTTATTCTTAGTGACTTTTCATGATTCCTTTTTAGATTTAGAGGTAAGTTACCTTAATTATCATTCGATGCAACTTCTCCTCATCATCAAATGCTTCATTCTTAACAGCTCCATATCTGCTTCATCCGCAAAGCCCTCAATAGCTTTTTGGGCTTGTATCGATGGCTTTGGATGTGTTTGTCTCTTCACATTTTTCTTTCAATTCCGGGGATGAAACATTTTTTTGTTTATAAGCATACGCATTTTCATGGTTTTCTTTCATTTTCAATGACTATGCATTGTTGCATCTATGATAAAAGTCCCGTTGAATACCAACATTTCTTTTACGCCATTGGATTTTCATTTATATAAACATTCTCAATAACTTTTATTCTTTATTCTTGGCTTTATTAGTGGATTGAGTTGCATTTCTTCTCTTGGTTTCTCGACTCTATAATTTTCATGGTTGATCTCAAAGTCTCTACTTCTAGGTGGTTCAACACTATAGCCTCCATGTGAGTTGATTTCAATTCAACCTCATTTAATTGCTCTTTTTCAAACATGTTATATTCATGATGATGATGCATTGAATTTTAGTTGATTATGTTCGACATTTTGGGAATATTGGAGGTTGTGTACGACTTAACTTATCTATCTTATCATTTAGCTTATTGAAGAGTTCTGTCATCTTGTTCATTGCTTCGCTATGCTCTGTCTGTCTTGTTCATTGCTTCGCTATGCTTTGTGACCTCGTGATGATTTAGCCATTTGTCTTTCTATTCGATTTGTCGTATCATGAACCTTTTGATGTCGTTGGAGTGTCTGCATATTTGTACCTTCAAGATCGGCAATCTTTTCGAATTCTTCGGAATTATTATTGATACGTTTCTCGAGATCCACCAATTTCTTCTGGAATTCGGCCATCAACATCGATGAAGACATTGAACGTGTATGAGGTGGGGAATATTTTTTGCTAGTTTTTTTCCCTTTTTTTTAAATTATTTAATTAATTAATATTTAATTAATTAATTAAATTAAATTTTTTGAAATAATATATATATATATAATTATGGGGAAGAATTTTGTTAACTTTGAAAAGTCACGTTGTTTTGAAAAGGGTGAATAGGTTTTAATACCATGGGCTCCAAAACCATGAGCTTGTAAACCACGAGCAATTACTCTTCCTTATTCTTTTTCCTTTTTTATTTTTAATTTGTTTTGGTATGTACGTATATGTACTTCCTTATATATCTCTTTTTTCCTTTTCTCTTTTGTTTTCTTTTTAATTTATTTCCCCCTTTATATTGACTTTCCTTCTCTCTTTTGATTTTTTTATTAATATATATATATATATATATATATATATATATTTCTTCCTTTTCTTAAAACAAATGTTTGCGCTTCGAAGCACTTGGTTTAAAAAATGCCGCAATTACGGAATTTTCTTGTAATTCCTTAATTTTGGGTGATCACACGAGATCCGAAGAGCGATGGCTACGTACGTGGAGTGTAAAAACTGCGGTAAACTTTATAAGTATATATTATTATGGATAAAAGATGAAAGATGATTACGGTAGAGGGAATCAAGGCTTAAATATAGCCTTATGGTGTCCCTTGGCGAAGGCATGATCGTTGATCATGCCCTTCCTGATAATAAACCTAAGATAACTATATTTAACTAATAATTAATAAAATATACATAACATAGGATACCAACTCATGATCTCCCGCGATCTAGGCATGGTTCAAATTGTAAGGAACAAGTACGGTATGATGATGTTGGTCCATAGTCCCAACTCATGTTGCTATGTCACAGTAAATCAACAATATCCAGAGATCCACTGCTTCTCTCCCTGCCAATAGTACGAAAGTGGCCAAAGCGTATTTACACGCTTTATCTATGTACTCTGAGAATCACAGCACTGCAAGAGCTCTTGTGGCTCCTGCGGCCCTTTGCACCTATTTGCACCTCATCGGTGGGTAGGCCCAAAGATGGATGCATCACGGGTCTCCGGAAGATCTTCTCATCTCTCTTGGAAACTCCATGCTCCTCTAGTCTACTATCCTCTGCAAAACTATCTGTCGAGACTCCAACACCCACGACGACAAGTGCCTTCTAGAACTACAACCTACGGAGTTGTTTGTGCACAGTTTGCTCCTCATCAATGGCTCGTCCAAAAGATGGCTACTCATCCTCCTCTATCATGGGCTCAACATGAACCTCCAGCGGCTCTCCACAAAGGCTCATCATGCAAGTTGTGCATATCAACCTCATCGGTTGACTCATGCTCCACCATATGCTTCTCATGTTGAATCAACAACGGTGACTCATCACCTTGAATGTTTCCCATAGGATCCACTTTGCATGTTCATGCTCCCCATAGGCATCTCTCGTGAAGCCCCATGGAATCATCCAAAGAAGAATCCTCATCCTAAAAAGTCGAAGAAATCTCCTCCTTCTCTACCCTTGTCATCTCCTCGGTGTCACTCAGCTTACATGAGTGGTCGGGTCCCCAAGGTTCCTTGCAAATGAGTAGGCCACCTTCCTCCTCGGCTCATTCTTCTTTGCATAATTGTTCACCACCAATCCTCTGCAACTCCTCCTATGTCAATCGTCTCTGAACATACAATGTTTTGCTTAACCAACCTTTCGGCTAGTTCATAAGCGGTGAGACCGGTATTTCTCTCCCCTCCAAATGGCCAACAATCTAGACTACAACCTCCACCACCAAATGGCATCATGGCCTCCCATAAATGAGGACAAAATGGACTGCATATGTGTTATGATTGTGTCGAAATGATGTTTCTAATGTTGAAGAAGCATCGGAACATCCATAGGATCAAGTCATCACACTCCAACTCAGAAACCATGAGGTCATAAGATCTAACCAAAGCCATGACTTCTAGAATCTCTAGCCTCTTCCCAAAGGTAGGGCCCTAACTATTATCCAATTCCCAAGAGATCACCCCTATCGGTCGAAGACTTTCCTCATAATGTCATTATTGTAAGTGGGTATAGATGCGGTCAGCGTCATGATATTGCGAGACGAGAGAGGCAAATGGAAGTTTGACTCCTATACAGAGATGCTCCAAATACTTGTGTTGTACTAAAATAACAATGTTCCAGCACAAATCAAGTTCTTCCCATCTAATTGATACACCTTGGAAGGTGAAGCAAGTTCTTACAATTTGAGAAGGATTTTACTGAAAACCCCATGAATCTCAAATTTGTCTCAAATATAGATTTTTGGGTCCCAACTATGTTATTCTTGTGGTTTCTCTTGTTGTAGCATAGAAAGTATCCCCTTCGAAAGGGATTTGTTTATTGTTGCTGCCAGTTTATTGAGGCCTTTGTAAAGGTATCATCCATGTTTAATGATGACAAGTACAGGTTGTGATAATGAAGCCATTGGTTTGCACATGGAGAATTTCCTTCCAGCACATCTTCAGCATTGATGATGAATGGCCTTTTACTTCTGATCTTGTGCTCTGCTACAGCCTCCCAAACTTTCGAGTTGTTACAGGATTATGAAATGATGCTCCAAATCTGGAAAATAAATACCCAGTGACTGAATTCAATCCTTCTAGTGAATTATAGATGATAGTGGCTCAATCCTCCAGCAATGACACTGAACTTGGTTCTTTAATTCTATTTAATTTACAGCCTCCAGAAGAAGGTATGCTCAGCACTTTAAATTTGCGTCTGGAAATGACTGATATATCATGGACACTTCCAGCAAATACCAGATTCACCTTCATAAATTGGTCTCTACGAGATTAGGAACTCGGTCTATGCTAATAATGATGTTGAACTCCTAGGAGTGCCAAAGAATTCACATGAACCTCCCGAAACAATAAACTTATCAGCCTTGACAAAGATGAGGCCTGCACATCATGAAACTGATCCAAAGCAGATACAAGAAAATAATAGTTGATAGATCAGAATCTATCGCCTCATAAATTCTAAGAAATTGACCCTGGTTTCTACACCCAAGATCATACAACAGCTTCAAAGATCTCAATTCTTTGCAACAATAATATTAGCAATATCTAAGGCACATATCATATCTTCTGGAAACTTTGTCTCAGCAACACATTACTTCATACTTACTCTAGATTGTCGTGCACCAGATCACTCCCCTACTCTGTATTTTCCCCTGTCCTCAAGGCTCATATGCACTCAAAAACATTGAAGTCAAGCTAGCACCAAGATCATACAACAGCTTCAAAGATCTCAATTCTTTGCAACAATAATATTAACAATATCTAAGGCACATATCATATCTTCTGGAAACTTTGTCTCAGCAACACATTACTTCATACTCTAGATTGTCGTGCACCAGATCACTCCTACTCTGCCATTTTCCCCTGTCCTCCAAGGCTCATATGCACTCAAAAACATTGAAGTCAATCGCACCACTGGCAATTATATGTGTAACGCACCCAGCTCTCTATTAGTTGCACAACATCTAACAGAACGATCTTCTATACAACAACTCACTCAGCCACGTTTATCTTTGAGTGCACCTTTTTCTTTACTAAGGACATCAGTACATCGAGGATTTGGACCAGACTCGACTGGAGATATCTAGTTGCACTTATTTGTAATCCACCACCATGCACAACACTCACAAATCACACTGTGATTCAACTATACGCACATCAGCTCATCGATTCTGCTTCTGGTCTCCTTGCTTGGATCACACATAGTTATATTCATTGGCATGTGCACACAAGACTCATCATCACTTCGCTTCATAGCTGGCGGTTACATGTCCCCACACGAGAATGTAATATTCCCAATTAGCTTTGCTAATTGGAATATTTCATTTTGTTTTATTTTGCCGCTTTAGCTAGAAGTAATAAATAAAGTGAGAAATAAGAGGGGTCACCTCACTTTAGTCGCCTCACTTTATAAATAAAGTGTTCTTTTCTAGTTGATTGACGTTGTAACTTAGAGAGGGGGCCTTGGGGGTCCACATGAGTATGATGAGAGGCATCGAGCTGACCCAAGGTTAGCTAACGCGAGGAGCCAAGGAAGTGAAGAACGCGGTTAAGGTTTTGAAGGGGAGTTTAGCATTATAAAGGTGGGGTTCTCACCTCATTTGGGCATGCATGATTTGATATTGATATTGGGGAAGCTAGACACATGCCTTGTGCCTTAGGTTGTTTAGTCGGTACGCGGCAACATTTAGTGCAACTTGAGAGTGTCTCCCGGTCGGAATCTCACCCTTAGCCTCGGGGGACTTCGAGTGCCGCACACAGTAAGGTATTTACGGTTTCACCCTTGGCTTCGGGGGGACTTCGAGTGCTGCCTAGTAAGGTTATTTTTACGAGTAACATCCTTCGAGTTCCGGTGGGAATTGGCGGCGGTTTCGAGGGTGGAGATTTGGAGAGGAGAAGCCCTTCTTGTGGGCGCACGCGGATACGCGGGCGGAAGCCTTATTTGTTTCGGGGGGGGAGGAAGGACGCGATTCGAGATGCGAGAGGAGACGGTCGGGGGAGAAGGATGCGGATCGGGACTCGAGAGGAGCCTTGTTCCGGAGACGAAGGACGCGGATGCGAGAGGCACGATGACGGATCCGGACTTGGAGGTTGCGAGATGCGAGAGATATTTGCGGATCTAATTTTGTAGGGTGCGGTCTGGAGAGATAGCAGTAGATCCGGCTTGGGAGATTGCGGATACGAGGAGATATTGGCGGATCCGGCACTTAGATGCGAAGAGATAACGGTAGATCTAATCTTGGAGGACGCGGATACCGGAGGGGATGGGACGCGGTCTGGATTGGAGGCTTCGGATCCGGTAGATGCGAGCATCTAGGATGCGAATCCATCGGGGAGGACGGCGGTCGATGAGCGGGGGTCATGTGAGTAGGGCTTGACGGCGTTTTCGGTGTTTCCGGTCTTGGGGAGAGTCGAACATTTCATACGGGGGTTTTGTGGCCAGCATTCCATACGATCTTACTGTATTTGTCACTAGCGAGAGACGGCGTTTTATTGGTGAGGTTTGGAGGGCGAGATCGACCATCTTCTAGTCTTGACTCATAGTTCCCGTGGAGTCCGACGGCGGCTCTTCTTGCGGCTCTTCGGCCGGCTAGGACGCTCCTTGTTGCGACCATCATTTTTGTTCGAGAGGGTCTCCACTTGCCTAGGGCAAGGATAGGTGCCTCATTCGATTATCTTGTACTCCTCTCCCCATGTGCTGATTAATAAAATAGGCTTAGTTTACGGCATTCTATGTGTACTTGTTCCATGATACGGTTCCGACGTGTATTTTCTATATACGTACGGCATATTTACGTATTCTTTTGGTTATTTCCCTTTGGGGATATTACGGTGGTATCGGTATAGATACGCTCGACTGTGGTGCTAGCGATCTATGACGCCGGGGATAACCCCTACATCTATCGGAAGGAACGTAGAGAAGCGAGGAGGGGATAGGTGGAGAAGTTCCCTTTCGAGAAGTGATTACGATCGAGAGCCACGAGACGATTCGAGCGAGAGCGACGAGCGAGCGTAATCCCGATAGCGGAGGATGATGTGAGGTTTAAGAGGGCGGTCCTCCGTCACATACGGGGGAACGTCACGGAGAGGATGCGGGGAGACATCACGGATGGTGCGGGGAAGACGTTCACGGAGGCTCGGGCCATAGAGATCGGTCGGAGAAGGCTCCCTAGAAGTTCTTCGGATCGGTGAAGGATCGAGTGTGTCTCGCCATATACCGGTGCACGATGCTATTCCCATTGTAACGGCTCGGCGATCCACTATGCCCACATTCTTGCCGGGAGACACGGGGACGAGTGCGGGGAGGTGCACGGAGGGATGGTCCGGCACCCACACGTCCTACCATGCTGCCTTCTTGGTAGAGGACGAGGTCGGCACAGAAAGCACGAAGAGTTGAGTCCGGCTCGATGGGCGGTCGCTTTGCGAGAATGGCGGGCCTTGGGACGAGTTCGTGGATACTCTCCTGCCGGCGCTATCTCCGGTTCCGGTCGGCATCAAACCCCATGATCGGCACCGGCTGCAGGGGCATGGATACCACGTGATGACCCGCCGTGCGGCGATGGAGTTTCCATTTGCCTATGTTTGATGGTTCATCGAAGACTACGGCAAATCTTGGGTGGAGAAGGCTGGACATCTGTTTTCCCCGACGCAATCGAGATGTCGGAGACGGATGCCATTAAGATGGCTACATTGCATTTAGAGGGTGAGGCTCGGGATTGGTGGTTTCATGGGATGGCGACGCTCGGGCATTCCACCGGTGACGACATATGCGAGGTTTACCGGGGAGGGTGGTAGAGCGTTTTGACGGGGAGGGATCCCAGGAGCGACATTTGTTGGGCGACCAAGCTCGAAACGGACGGGAGTGTCGAAGCATACATCTCGGATTTCTTGAGGGTTTCGGTGATGGTGCACGACTTATCGACGAGCTCGGATGGTCTATATGTTTGTGGAGGGGGTACATCGAGCCACTTCGTGGCGGCTAGTCAGGTCCGCTCGGCTTGGCTACCTTTGCGGGATGCTATCGGTAGGACTCGAGACTTACGGATGTCTTGCCCGGGACTCGGCCACCTTATCCCCCGAGCAGGCTTTCCAACCTAAGGGGGAAGGACACGAGGGCTCGCCTCCCAAGGCGAATCCGGGACGAGGACGAGTTTGATGATGAGGCCGGAAGAGGGCCCCGGGGCGGAAGCGATTATGCTTCACTTGTCGGGCCGTGGGCACCGGGGACACAAATGTGCGGCGGGGAAGGCACATTTCATGAGGTCTTCTCAGGGCGCGGCGGGGAAGAGGATGAGAGGATGATGAGGAGCGGGGAGGATGTTATGCGGCGGCGGTACCTTGCCACCTCCACCCCACCCCCGTGCGGTGGGGCCGCGTCGCACCTGCGGGAGCTCTAGCGGCATTGCGAGGAGTCCCCAAGTATCGACGTTGCGCGTGCGGGGGACGAGTGCGCGGGCGGCGGGTTCGGTCTTAGTCGACGGTGGGGCCACCCACAACTTCATTGATGCCCGGATGGTTGCGCGGAGAGGCATGCAGAACGGAGAGGGCTTTGATGGGTTTTTGTTTTGGTGGGAGATCGAGACCATGGCATGCTCGATATGTACCCGGAAATTATCGGTGACGATGGGCACTTATACATTGACGATCATTTCTTTGTGGTGGACATTCGGGACACCCGTGCGATATTGAGTTCGGTGGCTTATTACTCTGGGGAAGGTCCGAACGACGGATTGGAAGGCCTTAGGAGTAGGTGGGATGATCCCAAGACGGGGAAGCATGAGAAGATACGAGGGCGAACACATATCCACCGGACGATGTCGGCACACGGCATGGGGCGACTTTCCGCGAGGGAGATATAAGTGGCGGTAGAGTTGCGGGCTTCGGGCGGTAGATACGGGCGGACGGTGCATCCGATCTACGGTCGATTCCTCGACGGATATGCGGTAGTTTTTGGGGACATCACTTCGGGGCATTGCCCGGATCGGGGTTCGAGCACACGATCGAGCTTGAGCGGAGGACTCTGTTGTTATTACCACACCATATAGGCATCCCGAGCCTATCGGGATGAGATAGAGCGAGCCATTCGGGGAGTTGCTTTGGCCCTTGGTCACATTCGACCCGGCTTCCGGTCCTTTTGCTTCTTCGGTGGTCTTTGGTGAGAAGAAGGACGGCACATAACGCATGTGCATTGACTACGGGGCTGCGAGCAGAGAAGACACGAAGAACGGTACCCCATTCCCCGGGGTCCCGATGAGTGATGGATGAGTTGAGAGGAGCCGGTTCTTCTCAAAGATTGATTTGAGGTCAGGAGTACCCGCCGAATACGCATGAGGGAACGAGGATATTCCCAAAGCCTTTCGGTGTCATTATGGGCACTTTGAGTTTTTGGTCATGCCATTTGGGTTGACCAATGCCTATTACTTTCCGGTCTTGTATGAACCACATTTTAGGGGATCATCTAAGGAAGTTTGTCTTTGGTTTTCTTTGATGATATCCTTATATCTCGACGAGGACTTGGGAGGAGCATCTCCGGCACATTGAGAGCCGGTCTTGCACATTTTGGAGAGACGACGAGTTCTTTGCCAAGCTCTCCAAGTGTGAGTTTGGGTTGACGGAGATGCGTATGCGGGACACATTATAGGAGTGGACGGGGTGAGAGTCGAGGAGAAGATCGGGGCTATCGAGGTGGCCGAGCACGGAATGTAACGAACCTGAGGTTGTTGAGCATGCCACCTACTAGAGGTCCGTCAAGCTTCTCTCGGCCTCGCGCACCCCTCACGGAGCGACGAAGGGGGGCATTCGGTTGGTCGGATACGGCACGGCGAGCTTTTGACAAGCTCAAGGAGGTGATGGCCGATTGTCCGTGTTGGCATTGCCCGGTTACGCGACCCTTTGTCCTAGGTGCGATGCATCGGGAGAGGGGATTGGTGCGGTTTTGATGCGGGGGAGGGTCATCAGGTGCATTCGAGAGCGAGCTCCTTCCCACACGAGAGGCATATCCCATATATGACAAAGAGATGCGCCATCATGCATGCATTAGCCAAATTCCGACGGTACTGGTAGGTGGCGGATTCGGGGTGAGGACGGATCACGCGGCTTTAGTAGTACTTTACGGAGCGAGGCAGGTTGCGGAGAGGCGGCGAAGTGGATTAGCAAGATCCCGAGGGCTTGCGACTTTGACATAGAGTATGTCAAGGGGAAAGAATAACGTAGTAGGCGGTACGCCTCTGTGGGCCGGCCCGTTATCCCTCATGAGCTTGGACGGCGGCGGAAGGCTCGGCTGCGGTTGAGTACTCCAAGGATAGATTTGCATGCGAGGTTAGGATGGGCGGTGGCCGGTCCGCCGAGATACGGGGTGGCGGGTGGGGTCATCTATTACGGGGACGGATCTTCTTGGCGGGGGATCTCGGCTCAAGGAGAAGATACTCCGAGGCTTCACATGATTCACCATTGGCGGGCCCATCGGGGGGTTCACAGCGTACGGGGGCCATCGAGAGATTTGCATGGAAGGGCCTCGAGAGGACGTACTCGACATGTCGGGGTACCGAGATTTGCCGGCGGAACAAGGGAGAGATAGGTCATCTGCGGGTTGTTGCGGCCTCTTCCCCATTCGGAGGAAGTGGGAGAGTATTTCGATGGACTTCATCACGGGGTTGCCCACGGTACGGGGGCAAGGACGCATCTTCGTAGTGGTTGACGGGCTAGCAGTATGCTCACTTTTTCGCCATTTACGCACATCACACGGCGGCCGCAATTAGCGGAAATTGTTTTTCGGGAGGTTTCGGTTACGAGGGTCTTCCCAGACCATTGTCGGCCCGACGGACGATAGTTTTATGGGTGGTTCTGGCCGGAGCTCTTTCATTGGTGGGGACGGGGTCGACACGAGCACTAGTTATCATCCACGGACGGACGGGCGAGACGGAGATAGTTGCCAAGTGGGCGGAGGGCTACTTGCGTAACTACGTCGGCGAAGCGACGAAGCATGGGCGAAATGGCTACATTTGAAGAGGCGTCTCTTTGCTACAACACAACCCACCATATGTCCATCGGTATGACACCTTTCTATGCTTTGTATGGATATCATTCCCTATCCTTTATTGGATATAATGTTTGGTAGCGAGCTCGCCAGGCAAGTTATGGATCCAAGAGAGCAAGACATCCTCACGAGACTCCTCGAGGACAACATAGCCACGGCACGAATCGGCGAAGTTGTCTTGCGATAAGGGGTCGGATGGAGAGACACTTTGAGGGTAGGGGACCTGGTCTGCCTACGGCTACGGCCATGCGGCGAGTCTTCGCTCAGCGAGAAGGGGCGGAGAAGCTAAAGCCTCGTTTTTATGGACCTACGGGGTGATACGCGGGATCGGGCGAGGTTGCGTATGAGTTGGAGAGAGTACATGGCGGCCGGATTCATAACATCTTTCCATGTATCTGTGCAGAAAAGGCAACGGGCCGACGGTGAGGGTCAGGAGGCTACCGCCTACGGATGATGAGGGGCATGCGGTGTTACGGTAGGAGAGCTATTATCGACACTGGGGAGAGCCGGTACACGAAGCGGGAGAGATCGAAGGAATTTGGTGAGATGGAAGAATTTGCCGGTGGGGATGCCACTTGGGAGGATGAGAGGATCTTACGGCATCCATCACTTGATTGCTTGAGGACAAGCACGTTTTTCGAGAGGCTTGTAATATTCCCAATTGGCTTTGCTATTTGGAATATTTCATTTTTGTTTTATTTTGCCGCTTTAGCTAGAAGTAATAAATAAAGTGAGAAATAAGAGGGGTCACCTCACTTTAATTCGCCTCACTTTATAAATAAAGTGTTCTTTTCCCTGGTTGATTGACGTTGTAACTTAGAGAGGGGCCTTGGGGGTCCACATGAGTATGATGGGGAGGCATCGGGCGACCCCCGAGGTTAGCTTCTTGAGGCCAAGGAGAGTGAAGGACGCGAGTTAAGGTTTTGGAGGGAGTTTAGCATTATAAAGGTGGGGGTTCTCACCTCATTTGGGCATGCATGATTTGATATTGATATTGAGAGCTAGACTTACATGCCGCGGCCACGTCGGTTGTTTTAGTCGGTGCAAACCTTGTTTAGTGCAGCGAGTGTCTCACGGTCGGAGATCTCACCCATAGCCTCGGGGACTTCGAGTGCACCGCACTGGTAAGGTTATTTACGGTTTCACCCTTAGCTTCGGGGGACTTCGGTCTGCCCTAGTAAGGTTATTTTACGGTAACATCCTTCGATTCCGGTGGGGTGGCGGCGATTTCGAGGGTGGAGATTTGGAGAGGGAGAAGCCCTTCTTGTAGGCGCACGCGGAGATCTAGCGAGAGGCGAACGTTGTTTCGGGGGGGGAGGGAGGACGCGGTTCGGATGCGAGAGGAAGGACGGCTGTTCCCGGGGAGGAAAGGACGCGAGATCGGGACTCGAGAGAGGGCCCCGTTGTTCGAGGAGACGAAGGACGCGGATGCGAAGACACATTGTCGGATCCGAGACTTGGAGGTTGCGGTCCGAGGAGATATTTGCGGATCTAATTACGTAGGGTGCGGTGGAGAGATAGCATTAGATCCGGCTTGGGAGATTGCGGTCCCCGAGGAGATATTCGCGTGAGATCCGGCATAGATGCGAAGAGATAACGATGGAGTACGCACGCAGTCTTGGAGGACGCGGTCTGGCAGAGGGATAGGACGCGGTCCCGGATTGGAGGCTTCGGATCTAGTAGATACGAGCATCTAGAACGCGGTCCATCGGGGGAGGACGATCGATGAGCGGGGGTCATGTGAGTAGGGCTTGACGGCGTTTTTCGGTGTTTCCGGTCTTGGGGAGGGCCCGAACATTTCATCTGGAGGTTTTGTGGCCAACATTCCACATCTGTTCTGCTGTTGTCACTGGCCGAACGGCGTTTTTATTGGTGAGGGTTTGGAGGGCGGGATACGACCATCTTACAGTCTTGACTCATAGTTCCATTGCGATCCAGTGACTCTTCTTAAACGGCTCTTGACCGGCTAGGACGCGTCATATTTGCGGCCATCATTTTTGTTACCGAGAGGGTCTCCACTTGCCTAGGGCAAGGATAGGTGCACTCATTCGATTATCTTGTACTCCTCTCTATGTACTTTCGGATTAATAAAATGGCTTGGTTTTCGCGTCTATGTGTACTTGTTCCATGATACGGTTCGACATTGTATTTTACATGTCTGTACGGCATATTTACGTGTGTGCGGTTATTTCCTTTGGGGGATATTACACGAGAAACCAACCTTTGATCACACGGTACTTTGTCTCTTAATTGCTACCTCGCACGAGTCCATAGTGTCGATTAAGCGCGAGCCATTTTCCGATCATGCTCTAATGCACATACGCGCGGTTTTCATTTGCACATCCTATAGGCTGCTACGGGCGTTTCTCATATATATGCTTTCTATTGAGATCTCCCTTTAATTAACCGTTGCCGTGATCCTCCACGATGCACCAAATCAATCCAACTTTTGATCGTACAATCGAGAGAATTAACAACGTGGCCGTCAAATATGCTTACTGACCTCACGTACTCCGCCCCCCGTAAATTATGTCATGACACGCGATACACGTCTTGACACTCACCTAGCCGATCCCAACTCACCACGATGAGGTAGTTATCAATTTTGACAAGTATTTTGGTCGCATTCTAATGATGCGATTGCGAGCGCATATAACGACAACGCACGGATTATATTAATGCCACAATGTACTCTGTTCAATTGATTTCAACACGGATCAACATAGGATATTCGCCTCGGTGCTTCGGATGTATAGAATTGCATCCAAGCTCATCGTGCGACACAAAATGAGAAGAAGAATTTCTCAAATTCGGTGTGAACCTTCTTTCAAAACAACTAGCTCAACATGCACTTGGACAAATGTTATCGACCGACCGGTCATTGAACGAGAAAACCTTGTGGGTGGGGAGCTGGTCGGAACGAGAAAAAAAAAACGGTTTACCAAAAACATAGAAAATATTCATATTTCAAAGAAAAACGGATATATTCATATGCATCCATATGAATCCAAACCATTTATACACAAATATGCAAAAGTTCTCATTTATAAAGCGAGAAATAATGCATATAACCAAAATAACACTTAATTACCAAAGAAACATCAGTGAACCAAAAATGTTACAAACATCGAAGCGAGGCTCTAAAAGGCCTTTATAGTCCAAAATAACATCATAGATCATAGTATTATTATTTATACTACTGACCTACAATACTACAAGCTACGGCTACAACAAATCAATCATCAAATCCTTGATCATCAATCATCATCGGAATCATCATCTTGATCATCCTCATGTCACCCAGAAGAATGAGTAGCATCCAAATGCAAGTGGGATTGTGGCTTGATTCCCAGAGCCCTTGATTTACCCTCTAAATTTTTGGAAAAATCAACTCAAAATCCTCATAAATACGACTATGTGTGACCCCCAACAAAATTTAAAAACAAAATCTTTCACAGGTTGCACAAACCACTAAAAGAAAACCCAAAGATCTACGGGAAAAAAATATTTGGTAAGGAAACAACTCGAAAATCGCAATCAACAACTCTCCAAGACTCCAATCAACGCTTCAAATACGCAAAAAATCTCTCTCAAAACAACCACAGGAAAAAACTCTCTGAATTCTCTTCCACGAATGAATAGTGTGAGTGAAATAGAGGGAGTGGGGGCATTTAAGTAGCTTTAGGAGGCTAGGGTAGGGTTAGTAACTAGGAAAAATAATAATTAAATTTAAAAATAAATAAATAGGTGTTTTAATGCCTAGGCTTATGAACGGGTAGAATCGATCCGAGATAGGTTCGGTACGCTTCGGTCGATTCGGTGCTGGCTTAAATTCATTTCCGGTTGGAGGGCGGTTCGGGACCCGGTTTTGCCTCGGCTTAGGTCGGACCTCTTCAGTTTTCCAAAACCGGTTCGGTTAGATACGATAACAACGAAAACGGAGCCGGAGCTGGCGCAGCGAAGACCACGCTCCCCTAACCCAGATTGATATTGCACTCCCGGAACTCGGATATGATGATGCACAACCACGACATCAAATAATAATAGCTTTCTTTACGGTCACGGTGGCAAAATATGACAATCTCGTGATAGCAATATTCTAAACGGTATTTTGAATTGACCTTGAATAATTAATTTCGTCCTTGGACTTGATTTTCAAAGCAACCCTTTACCAAGCTTGGATTTTAAATAAATGTTCGGCCTCTAATCAACTTAACGTAACAATTCATCAATCTAGCTATCAAGAATTCAATAATTACGGCACCTTCACGGAAAGTGAACCTTCATTGAATTTTACCGGTGGATTTGACCACAAAAATATTTTGGGATACGACTCCTTCAACTAGCTTGGATGTATGAAAAATTCTTAAAATACATCCTTCTTACAAAGTATCTTCAATCTCTAGCAAATGTGAGGCAATTTGCGCCGGGCTTGTGACCACTATAATAAATCTTGAATAAACTCTTCGAGGCTCGCAGGAGAACCACCTCTAATACCACTTTGTAATGTCCCAAATTGAAAATTTGACTAATTTAACTCAACAAAATGCATACATAAAAAGTTCATTCATTTAACGGAAAATTGTATGCTGAAACTATAATAGATAGAGCAACGATCAATAACACGATGAACGAGAAAATCCTGAAGCCTTATTATATTAGATAAATGGGGTTTACATGTTGATACAACCCAAATAATTTGAGATGAAAGCGCGCAAGGATTTGCTACAATGTTGTATGGCCCTCAAATTAGGCCGTCACAAAAGCTGCTGGGCTCTCCCTATGAATTCACCGGATGAATTCACCAAAGTGTTAGGTACTTTCCCACTCTCATTGAATCACCCAAGGGTTTTTATTTGTCTTGGGGCTATTGTGGTAAAGAGCTGAATTCTCCAATCCACACCAAAAACAAAAGCTCAAATCCAAGATGTCTCAAAAGGTCTCCTCCTCTTCTTTTATAGATATGATGGATCTCTCTAGAAGTCTTCATTTTATTATTATTTTAATCACTTAGTACCTTTTCCCTTATTTTATTTTAATTAAAATATCCTTTTATTTGGGAAAATGGTAAATGCCGCCCATCATACTCTCTTCGGCTACTAGAAATCACTTCTCGGCATCCCATCCTGTAAATCTTCTTGTTTTGGTTCCAACGAGCTATTACACTAAGGTGTTTCGTCAAATATTCCTCTCAGAATGCCACCTTGGGCGTAATTAATTAAGTTATGCTCAATAATAACTATTTTGTAAGTTATTAGGCAGGAACGAAAGGCAAGTTGTGAGGATGATGGAATATGCCAAAAGAATGTCATTGGATCCCATAAAAACTCCTCAAAAATCCCCCAGGACGCTTGACGACATAAACTTTCCCTCATGACACAGCCAACCGAATTGCCTTGGAAATCCACACCTCGGTTGTACTATAAGGAAAATAAAAATGGGGACATGACAACTTGTTTCAAGGATCATTGACCGTTACTATCAACTTTGGAATCTTTGGAGGTCAATCGTTTTCATCCTTAGCGATGGACGTTGAATTAGACCATGACTGCGAGGATGCACACCTTTAGAGGACCTTTGGAAGTTACTTCACCATGATTGGAGCATTGGACCACCATCTTCCATGGAACTTGCCATCTCCAACAACCATGGACCATTTGGAGGCTAGACATTGGCAGCTTTGACCATTTGTGCTTTTCTTGGGCCTTGTTTGTCTAAAGGAAAATTAAAAAATACATCGACCTTTTAGAACAGATTGAATAAAAGTAGAGAATGCCTTTAATAGACCAAAACACAAACAACGTTATTCATACCTGACCTTGTAGATTTATAATTCCTGAGTTGCACCTCATATCATGTTTTATTATAAAACTATCTTTCGTGGCACCAAAACAATGTCACACCATTGTCTGATCATGAGAATGTCAACCTTTCAACATATTAAAATTCATAAGGTGGAATTTACACAGTTTGTTCACTAACTATTATATCATTGCAACTGCAATCTATAACAGCTCTTCAAAGGTGGTAAGAGAAATAGCAACAGAAAACAAACATCCAGAACAAAGCTTTCTTAAGTTGAGTCAGTGCACATACTAGCAGAAACCTATCACCTCAAATGCATGAGAATGAGTGACTCAATTACCATGAGATCTAGCAAACAACTTTAAACAAACACAAAATTTAGTATGGCCTTTGATAAAGCATATCTTAGCTTTCATCCTTTACCTTAAAACATCAGTTTCACACTTTGACTTGTGCGATAAAATTCATACAAGCAATACTAGACCATATATAATCACTTTATAAATGGGTACAAAGATAAAAAATTAAAACAATGACACAATAACTATCTCTACACAACATCTGAATACGGGTTACATTCCTTGCATAAATAATAGACAAAGGCTATATAACACAAATGTTGTCACCTGTATGTGTTTGTGTTGTGGCCTAACTTTCTTGCAGTCTCTTCCAATTTGAATTGAACCCATTCCTTTGGATTAAGTGCTGAATCAAGCAATAGACAAATTATTACTATCATATCACCAAAGCAGTAACTTAATTTGCTCTTGATTTCTGCTTTCTCAACAAAAAAGAAACAAATTGGGACAAGAATACTTAGAAAAGACACTTTCAAGGACATAAATCCAATTGCTAAGAACACTCCTAGAAGAATAAGCCTACATATTCCCTAAAGTAAAACCAACTAGATAAGCTAATATCTGAATGAAAATCACTATATAGGATAAAATAAGATAATATTATTTAAAACAAGTAAGAAGTAAAACCAACTAGATAAGCTAATATCTGAATGAAAATCACTATATAGGATAAATTAAGATAATTTTATTTAAAACAAGTAAAAATAAGTCAAAGAGGCTGCTAAGTGCATCATCAATACCAAGTGGGAGTGCCAAGGTCACTCTTGGCAAAAGCAAGACAAAAACAGATCTAACCTACAATATCGAAGATATAAGAATAAAAAGCCCTGAGGTATAGAAGCAAAAGTGTGAGCAACATTTGAGAAAAAAATGAGAACCAAAACCTTACAAAGAACTCAAGTAGGAACCTAGAAGGAAGCCTCAAAAGAACCTTCAGCTGCCACCTAAGGATGAGAGGGAGACAGGGACACACCCATCACGAAGGCAAGAATCTCAATAATTGTCGCTCTCCTAACATACGAGGACATAGACAAGAAACCACCTAATATGTGACTAACCAAAGGCTGGAAAGTTGGTCTACAATGTGTCTCATTCTCTAGAAGACGTCACCCGGTGTTGATATCCAAAGGAAGACATCTATCTATAAGTTTTGTGTGAACTGCTCTCTCTAGATCTTAGACAACATCCCCATATGGGACTCGTTGGTTGAACACTAGTGGTCAGCGAGATCTCTCGGGAATCTCATAAATATAATGGCTAATATGGTGGTGTTGTCTACCTAGCTTTTGGTGCCCACTTTTCTATTAGAAGAATAAGAGAAGAATGTTATCGTACTCAAAGTGGCTAATCTAGAGGGAGGTCTCGGAGGGGCTAAGATCGGAATCTAAGGACCTCCTCTAGAACAAAGCTATGCAATGTTGGTCTAGGTACCTAAAGAAAAAGGAGAGGGAACTGCGGGACTCTTAAAAGGCAATAAAATCCCCCTCAAATCTCATAGTAAATGGGACACCAAAAGATGAAGTGCTCCTCCATCTTGGTCTCACAAAGATGGCATAGCTAGTAGATCTCATCCACCCCTGGTTATGCGCGATTGCTCGGCTTCATTCCAAAATTGATGCAAGCCAACTCATGTGTAATATCCCCAAAGGGGAATAACCAGTAATATAACAGAAATATGCCAGACAGATATAGAAAATGCAATGTTGAACCAGATCACTGAATCATGACACATGTAATACCAGAAACTGAGCCATTTTATTAATCAGAAAGTACATAGAGAGAAGTACAAATAAATCAGAATCAGTGCACCTATCCTTGCCCTAGGCAAGTGATGACCCTCCCATACAAGAAAATGGCTGCAATAAGGACAGCGTCCTAGCTGCTCTGGAGATGAACTACGCTGGTACTGGGGCTGATCTCTAACTGCAAACCCTCCCTACTGGAAAACGCTGTCTCTGCTAGTGACAGCGCAGAAACTCGTGAAGCACAAGGCCCTCAATCCTCCAGACAGATGAACCTGCTACAGAATGCTGGAAACGCTGATGAGCCCCTCTCACAATAGCCTGCTCCTCAGAACTGCGTTTCTCCTGATGGATCTGAAGCCTCCAATCAGATCTACGTCCTTCCCTTCCTGATCTGCGTCCTCCAATATCAGATCTGATGCCAAACCCTCAGATCTAGACTAGATCGGGAACTATCTCCTCAGATCTACAGCCTCTAGGGCTAGATCTGGTGTTATTCCTTCAGATCTGGGCTAGATCTATCAATATCTCCTCAGATCTGTCACTCCTCCAGCTGGATCTAGTGCTAAACCTCCAGATCTGCAACATACAATACTAGATCTGCAACCTACAAGACTAGATCTGCAAGATCTATCCTTCCCACAACTGGATCTAGCAATAAACCTTCAGATCTGCAACCCTTACCTCCAGAAATGGACAGCGTCCTCACTCTAGGGCTAGACAGCGTCCTTCTGCCTCCCAAAACAGCGTTTCCTCTGCCAGACTGGAACTGCGTCCTCCTTGGACAGCGTCCTCCCCTCCTGAAAGGCACAGCGTCCTCCTTCCAGATGAGACAGCGTCCTTCTCCTTCAAGAATCAGCGTCCTTCCTCCTCTTCCTCTGCGCAGCCACAAGAGGGCTTTCTCCTCCTCAGATATACTTCAGAAATTGCTGCTACTTCACTGCTGGAACTGAAAAGTGTACTCAGAACAAACCTTACTAGGGCGGGCACTCGAAGTCCCCCGAAGCTAAGAGTGAAACCAGAAAAACCTTACCAGGGCAGGCACTCGAAGTCCCCCGAGGCTAAGGGTGAGATCTCCGACCGGAGACACTCGTGCACTAAACAGTGCTGCAGACCGACTAAACAACCGGCGTGCTGAAGCAGACAAAGTCCAGCTGTCAATAAGAATATCAAATCATGAATGATCAAATGAGGTGAGAGCCTCTCCTTTTTATAACATCAAACTCCCTCCAAAACTTAACTCACCCTGGATCTGCGCAGTTTACCTTGGGTTAGCCTGTTGCCTCCCCCATCATATCCACGTGGACCCCCAAGGCCCCCCTCTTTAAGTTATAACGTTGATCAACTAGGAAAACACTTTATTTTATAAAGTGAGGTGACCCCTCTTATTTCTCACTTTATTTATTATTTCCAACTAAAGCGGCAAAATTAAACAAAAATGAGATATTCCAATTAGCAAGGCTAATTGGGAATATTACAGTCTCCCCCGGCAAAACGTTGCTTGTCCTCAAGCAACTGAAGTGATGGATGCTGTAAAGTCTGCTCACTCACCCCCGTGGCATCCTCATCCGGCAAAAATGTCTTGTTCTCAAGCAACGCTGGAACAAGCCTACTCTCTAGCTGATGCTCCCTGCCGATACTGCAAAATGTGCCTGGGTCCCACTGAAACCTCTCTGTCTCCTGCATCACCCTGATATGAAGGGATATCTCAATGCCAGGATCCCAAACTGGCCTCTCAGGGTACCAGCCAATCGATAGTCCTCCCGGATCCCATCGCCACTGTGGCCAATAATCGCACAAGTCCCGTGACTCGAACTGCTCACTGCCTCTGGCTATGACTAGAGACCATGACCGCCGCTGCTCTGCATCTATGACTGTGTAAGCTGGCCCATCAACTGTGAACCAACTCATCACCTCTCTCCAATCAAGGCATGAAGTGAGGAACATCTCTCTCATGTGGATCCTCCATCCCCAAGCAATCATCCAAACCAAATGAGCCACCTCCTGACAAGGCAACTCCTGGAAATCTCCTTCCACCTCAAGCTCTGGCAATGAAGGTGGGCTGAAAGTCTGATCTTGGGCTGCAAAATTATTGCCCTTCAATGGCAAAGTGAAGAACAATCCTCCATAGAAGGTTCCTCCATCAATGAAGAACAAGCTGGCCCAAAACAAACCATAGTGCAGTCTCATCCACTGCAACCTCCGAAAATCACATGGCAAGCAATGTACAAGATCCAACACATCTACTAATGGATAGCAAATGGCGGGATATGACAGCAACATAGGTCCAAACACTTGCCCATGGCTGTACAATGGATGAATATCGATCTCATGGCCCACATCAATAGAGAACGCATATAAAGTAGTGGTGGCTATGCCTCCTCCCATGCTCCCATTAGAACATGTAGTGCAGAAATTGTGAGAATTATTCCCACTCACGGACACATCCAGCTCATGTGTCTCCCTCATAATCAAGCCTCCCATACAAATCTGATATATATCAGCAAATGAAGACATGATTAGCAGCAAAATGAAGGAAATGCCGAAGGTCTCCTGTGGTGCAATAAGGTACCAACAGCTTCCCAAACAAGTACAGCGCAGTTTTACAAGTTGCTGCTTGATAAGAGTACAAGGCAAAATGCTTATGTTACCCATGCATGTCTTCATATGATACCTGGTATAGTGCTGCAAATGAACATACATGTGATGATAAAACATTTGCCCAAGGCCACAAAAGAGATGGCTACCTCCATCATGTAGATTGGCCCAATACAACTCATGGAGCAATGTGACTAGCTTGCCCTCTTGTGAAGCAATGCATTGCATAAGAATGGTAAGAGGGTGCCAATCAATGAATGTATAAACAAATCCCTCACCATATGCTGGAAGTAAGATGGTACATGGGTCCATGAATGAGTCCTCCATAAAGTGTCGACCTGCTATGAAGAAGACTGAACCATGTGCTGCAAGAAGATAACCCTCCTTATGCTTGGAAACCCAAGTCAAGAAGGATGTGCCATAGATGTCTCTATCATCATTACTTCTTGTAAGTGCAATAAGTATGAAGTGATCCTGAGACCTATGGGTTATAGACCCACCATATCTCTGCTGCGCACACTTCATCCATAATGTTCTGCTCCAAGGTGACAACGCTGTGGGCTCATGCAAATGAGTTCCTGTCAGTACAAGACTCTGTTCTTTGACATGCTCCTTGTCAAAGATTCCTCTAATAATGCTGCAATAAATATGGAATACCTCCCAAGAGGGAAGTGCTTCCCCATCAAAGACCATGGAGATAGTGCCATCTCCTCCTCCTGCAACGTCATACAAAGTGTGAGAGCAAATCTGCCCTTGCTCTCCTAAGAACAAACCAAGCAACAAGATATTGTGTTGCCTCTCCATACCTCCATCAAACCACTCATGTGATGAAGACACAATGAATGATATGAGTAACACATCAACACCATGCATCCATACTCTATGCTGCTCAATGATGCAAGTATCCATCCATCTTTTCCCCATCCTTCTACTCTTAGGAAGAGTGTTTGCCCAGTGATGGCCAAACTCTTTCAAGAGTAACCAGCGCAGCCAAGCCTCCTGCTGCCTGGTATCACCGATCTGCAAGTAGCCTCCTAGCTTCTTGCTCATCATCCCCATCCACTCGATCACTTGTGGATGCCTCCTTCTCCTCATCCTGGTACTCCTCCCATGAGGGCTACCATCCTCCCAAATCAAATTTCTGATTTTGCATCTTGTGGGAATCTGAATTATAAACTTCTCAAGAATCACTGAGACCCTATCAAGAATCAAATAGGTGGTAGGCAAAAACCTCCCATCATGATGTGTATGGCTCAAGGGATGTCCAACACAAGCATGAGAGATGTTATCCATCCGAAGATGTCCTCCATCTTCTAGCTGCTCTTGTGAGAAGGGAACCAAATCATTGTGTTCCATAGCCCGCTCCACCGAGTACCAACTCAAAATCTCTCTCCATCCAATCTCAACATATGGATGTTGTACCCTGTACAACTCTGATCGTCTCATACCGCTATCCAAGTCAACATATGAGATCTGACTAGGTGGCTCTGCCTCTCTATCTCCAACGGGAAGAGATGATCCAACAATACTGCTAGTCCCATCCATGCATGCCTGAAGGGGAATGATCTGATGCTGCAATGTGCCCTCAGGTTGTACCATCAGGGAATCCAGCTGTTCCCCAATGTGGACCAACTTGGCCGCTGACTTGGCACAAGTTGCTCTCATACCCTCCAGCTCCTGGTCCTGCAACAAAATGGTCTTCCGTACCAACGCGGCCTTCTCCCTCAAAACTCGAAAGTCCGTCCGAAGCCGATGATACTGCTGTCTGCGACCATCATCCAATATCTTCGTACCTGCCGTTACCTCATCGAGGGTGGATACATCTCCTGACACCTCACCCATCTGTTGTGTGCTGCTACCATCCGAAGACTCGGACACGGCTCCCGTCATCACCTCACTGGATGGCTCTACCGGGGTAGGCTCTATCTCCTCCACTACGATATCAACCGGCACGGTCAAGGAGGGCTCTAATGATGGGGAGTCCTGTGTCACACTAGGCGTATCCTCGAACTCCCTCCAATCCTGTGTGTCCTCATCCTCCAAGTGCGAGGTAACCATTTTAATGGTTTTCCTCTCCGATACTCGGTCAAGCTGGAAAGAGGTATCCAACTTGTCCACCCAAGCTCTTCCTGAGCGCCTGGATGACCTGTCAAATGTCGGTAAATGGAATCTGCTCGTTGCACGGTGACTATCACGGTGGGAGCCACGTCCCTTGTGTCGCTCCTGCTCATAAGTCTTGCCGCCACATCTGAACTGGATATATTGATCGAAAGGGAGAGCATCCATGAATTCTTGTCCCATGCTCCGCCAATCCGCAAACAGAGTCGCATGTTGAGCTAGATTCACCTCTCCTGGTTCCGTTCGCTCCTCTTCCTCTACCGGGAAAGTAGGCATGGTAGGTCGCGTGTCCATGGAATCGACCTTCTGCGCTGTCACAATGGGAATAGCATCCGGTATGTAACTAGACGCGCCCGATCCTTTCCCCACCTGAAAGACCCTAGGGGGTTCTTTCTGCGTCCCCTCTGCAACCTTCTTGGTTACCTCCTGCCTGAATGCATCTATCTTTGCATCCATCTTCTCAATCAACTTCTCAGTCAGCTTCGCAAACATGGCCTCCATTGGATTCCGCTGATCTGTCTCCCTAAATCTCCTCTTATCCACATCACCTGCCATCAGCTCCTTCTGCTATATGTCTACAGGCTCCTCAGAAACTGCACGGCTGCTGCAAAACCATACTGTGGCTTAACTTCAACCTCCGATTTATCCACTGAAAACTATTCAGAAAATTCCAGGAATTTGGGAAAATGATCCTCGCCCAAAACCCAGAAAAACCCAGAAAACGTTTTTCCTAATTCCAAAATTCAAAATTTGACCCTTTTCATTTTGGCCCTTTTTCCAACTGCGTTTCTGGAATTGCAACTGCTATTGCTCTGTATGATTTCTTTTCGGATGTCATAGACCACAGGCTGAGCCAGAATTATGCTCTGATACCACTGTAATATCCCCAAAGGGGAATAACCAGTAATATAACAGAAATATGCCAGACAGATATAGAAAATATAATAATGAACCAGATCACTGAATCATGACACATGTAATACCAGAAACTGAGCCATTTTATTAATCAGAAAGTACATAGAGAGAGGTACAAATAAATCAGAATCAGTGCACCTATCCTTGCCCTAGGCAAGTGATGACCCTCCCATACAAGAAAATGGCTGCAATAAGGGCAGCGTCCTAGGCACTTACGGAGATAATTCTTGGCTAGTCTTAGGTGATCTCTCTGCAAACCCTCTCTTTGGGCTTGGCCCATCTCTGCTAGTGGCGGCCCAGCGGGGGTGAGTGAAGCACAAGGCCCTCAATCCTCCAGACAGATGAACCTGCTACAGAATGCTGGAAACGCTGATGAGCCCCTCTCACAATAGCCTGCTCCTCAGAACTGCGTTTCTCCTGATGGATCTGAAGCCTCCAATATGACCTGCGTCCTTCCCTTCCTGATCTGCGTCCTCCAATATCAGATCTGATGCCCAACCCTCAGATCTATACTAGATCTGGAACTATCTCCTCAGATCTACAGCCTCTAGGGCTAGATCTGGTGTTATTCCTTCAGATCTGGGCTAGATCTATCAATATCTCCTCAGATCTGTCACTCCTCCAGCTGGATCTAGTGCTAAACCTCCAGATCTGCAACATACAATACTAGATCTGCAACATACAATACTAGATCTGCAACATACAAGACTAGATCTGCAAGATCTATCCTTCCCACAACTGGATCTAGCAATAAACCTTCAGATCTGCAACCCTTACCTCCAGAAATGGACAGCGTCCTCACTCTAAGGCTAGACAGCGTCCTTCTGCCTCCCAAACAGCGTTTTCTTTGCCAGACTGGAACTGCGTCCTCCTTGGACAGCGTCCTCCCCTCCTGATAGGCACAGCGTCCTCCTTCCAGATGAGGCAGCGTCCTTCTCCTTCCAGAATCAGCGTCCTTCCTCCTCTTCCTCTACGCAGCCACAAGAGGGCTTCCTCCTCCTCAGATATACTTCAGAAATTGCTGCTGCTTCACTGCTGGAACTGAAAAGTGTACTCAGAACAAACCTCACTAGGGCGGGCACTCGAAGTCCCCCGAAGCTAAGGGTGAAACCAGAAAACCTTACCAGGGCCGGCACTCGAAGTCCCCCGAGGCTAAGGGTGAGATCTCCGACAGGAGACACTCGTGCACTAAACAGTGCTGCAGACCGACTAAACAACCGGCGTGCTGAAGCAGACAGAAGTCCAGCTATCAATAATAATATCAAATCATGAATCATCCAAATGAGGTGAGAACCTCTCCTTTTATAATGCCAAACTCCCTCCAAAACTTAACTCTCCTTTGACCTGCGCAGTTTACCTTGGGTCAGCCTGATGCCTCCCCTATCATACTCATGTGGACCCCCAAGGCCCCCTCTTTAAGTTATAACGTTGATCAACTGGGAGAACACTTTATTTTATAAAGTGAGGTGACTAAAGTGAGGTGACCCCTCTTATTTCTCACTTTATTTATTATTTCCAACTAAAGCGGCAAAATTAAACAAAAATGAGATATTCCAATTAGCAAGGCTAATTGGGAATATTTCATCCTCCTGCAAAATACTGATGGGAATGCCTCACCTGAGCAAGCACTCGAAGTCTCCCGGGGCTGAGGGTGAGATCTCCGAACAGAGACACTCAATGCACTAAACAGTGCTGCGAACAAGCTAAACAGCTAGCGTGCTCAAAGTCGAAGTGACCAGCTCAATATGCATAAACTCGAATGAGGAAATAAGGAGGCTCTCCTCCTCCTTATAACGATGGGTCTCTCTCAACCCTAGGCCCCACCATCTCCTACGTAGCCTCCATTTGGCCCACGTTGCCAACTCAACTGCGCTGTCTATGTCCACATGGGCTAAGTGGGTCCCCCTCTACGTGGTCTCTTGGCCCCCCTTGGCCCACTTAAGTTACAACGTTGAGTCTACTAGGGAGTGTACTTTATTTTAGTGAGTTATGTCCCCCTCTTACTCACTTTTATTTATGTTTTAACAATAGAAGGCAAAATTGATCAAAATTAATATTTCCAATTAGCTATCGCTAATTGGGAATATTACAGTCTCCCCCGACAAAATGTTGTTTGACCTCAAGAAACTATAGTGATGGATGCTGCAAGATCTTCTCACTCTCCCAAGTGGCATCCTCATCTGGAAAATTCTTCCACCTCACCAAGAATTCCAAGACTGTCCTGCTCCGCAGCTGTCTCTCTCTGACATCAATAATGGCCTCCGGCTGTAGCACCAAATGCCCCTCATCATCTGTAGGATGAAGCTCCTTTGTCACTGTCACCTGCTGTCCCAAAGCCTTCTTCAGGCATGATACGTGAAAAATGTTATGAATCTTGCTGCCTTGGGGCAGCTCCAACTCATAGGCAACCTGTCCAACCCTGCGTATCACCCTGTAAGGTCCATAAAAGCGGGACTTGAGCTTTTCAGCCCCCTTCTGCTTCAGAGTCGACTGTCGGTATGGTTGCAAGCATAGGTAGACCAAGTCCCCTACCTCAAACTGTCTCTCCACCCAACCCTTGTCGGCGTACAGCTTCTGCTAGTTCTGCGCTGTAGCCATGTTATCCTTGAGAGCTCGGAGGATGTCCTAACTCTCTTGGATCCAATCCTTGGCCCTCGGGGCCTTGCTGGCACCAAAAATCACATCAACAAAAGATAAAGCATGATAACCATATAATGCATAGAACGAAGACATACCGATCGACATATGATGTGTGTTGTTGTAGCAGTACTCTCCTAGGTGCAGTAGGTCTTGTTAGCCACCCATAAAATTCTGTCATATCAGATGGTGGCTAAATGATGTTGGATAGCCTTCAAGAAACAATTTCATTACCAAAATTGTTGATACTTGAAGACTTTGATAAATATCCTATCCTTGGATAATATTCACTACTGTTTCCTTTTAGAACTCAGAAATCCTGCTGATTTCCAAAGCCAAAACACTACTGCAAACCCCATTTTCCATTTCCTCCTTCCCAAACTAACCTCCTTTTCTATCTCTCCATCTCCCATGAAAATCCTATAATTTCATGTTTTCTTCCCTTTCCATTTCATAAAATCCATTTCATAAGGTCTAAGACCCCTTCTTAGCCTTATCGGAACCTTCATTTCCTTTGAAAAACATTAAAAAACCATAGAAAATCCATATTTTCTATGTTCTGGACTTAAGCCCCCTCGGGCTAAGTCCCTAACCCTTTTCCGTCCATAAACTCGAGCGCCAGAACCAACTGCTAGACCCGCCAGGCGCTTATTCTTTCAAAATAATATTTCTCCGCCCAAAACATTAAAAACCTTTGTTATTCGTGTTATTTTGGGTTTTAATCTAATTCCAAAGGTTTTTCCGCCGTATAAGTTGTGGAGCAATCTCCACCGTCGATCTGCTCCGCAGATCGGACGGTGCGCAGCGCGACTTACCGTGTGGTCCCCGCCGTTCAAACCTAATCGTCACCGTTGATCTGCTCCTCAGATCGGACAGTGCAGAGCGCGCCATTCCTGTGGACCCCCCCATCCATGCGCTGTTTTCCAAACCCGCGCAGTTTCCATCGCACCGCTCTTCAGCGCAGGGCGGTTTTTCCCCGACGGCCGGCGATTCCATACGACGGTTGACGCGTGTCCTCTGTACGATTCAAAAACCGCCGTGCAACCGTCGTCCATCGCGCGTTAAAGTCCGGACCAGGATGCCCAGCGAAATAAATCTCCGCTGTCCGATCTGGGCCCACTCATCCAACGGTTATCGCTCCTCCAAAGTGTCCGATGGATGACCAAGGTGCCCGCGCGATCAACCAGCCTTCGTACAGCAACAAATCAATCTCCGCCGTCGGTCTAATCTGCAGATCGACGGCCCGTATTTCATCGCCCGATTCCGTTGCCCAGTCAACGATTCCCCTCCGCTGACTTTCCATCGCCCGATCCCGACCATCGATCTCTGCGCGATCGACGGCTCAGATTTATCCTTCTCCTCTGACCGCCTCTTTCAATGTCGACCGTCAATCTCTGCAGATCGACGGCTCAGACTTAATCTCTCTTCCGTCCATTCCACGATCACTCCCGATAACCGACTGGTTGATGATGCTATCCAACGCGCTTGCGCTCTTCCGCCGATGCTTTGACCTATAAAGCAGATTTTTTAAATAAATTTTCGTATTGTGCAGTGGTTTGTCATTTTTCGTGGTTTTCAAAGAAGATTCGCAGAAGAGGGTGACGACTCTCTTGCTTTCGATTTACCAAAGGAAATCAACCACCGAGTTTAAAATTTCATATCGATCAATGTTTCATGAACCATTGATGCATTACAAACCCTGTGCAGCCCTGCGCAACAACAAGAAAACATGGATTAAGCGCAGAAAAAGAGTATCAGCGCCGAAGACCAGGAAATTATCAGAGCAGAGGATTAATGGACTGTTTAAGAGAATTATGGCCCAAAATGATCATTATAAACCTAACCCCCAGGTTAAAGCAGAATTCAAAACAAATCCAAAGGGTTTCACCAAGAGGAAACCCTCCATCGCTAAAAATTGAGGCAAATTGATTCCTCCCAGTGACTAAAAGCACCACCTGTGCCTCAAAGTATTCAATTAGGAGCTGAATTTATTGATCAGGATCAGATATTCTGCCTCGATGTAGCCGAAGAAGTTATTTCTGCCAGGAACTTCAATGAAAATAATATCTGCAAAGTTACTTTGACGCCACACAGTGCCTCAAAGGTCAACAAAACTCCTACCAAGCTTGAAATCATTACGTAAATCATTTAATACAGAGGATATGTATGTAAATCCCCTCATTTGAGCCCCTCGAGGGCCAATAAGCCATTTAATTCTGTGTTAATTGTAATTGAGATCTTTTATCAGATCTCACCTCCTCATCCTTCTATATATACCACAGCAGAAGATGAGTGAGTGTTGGTCGTTGTTTCATTACAAGTTGTAACATTGAAACTCTCTAAAATAAATATACAAGTATGTTGAAGTTGAAGAACAAATTGACGTCTTGGATCTCTCGATGATGTTGTTGCATGTTTGTTCCTGAGAAGGCTCTATTATTGGATCCATGAGCTTGGCTGTTGGTGAAGTATTCTGAACTGTTAAAATTTTTCCCCTGTTTTCATTATGTTCCATAATTTCTTACTACAGTAGGTTGAAAGTTTTAGGCTAAGAAATGACTCTTGGAAGCACCTTAGACCTATTCACACTTCACTATTTAATGTTTTCTGTTGTTGAAGTATTTTAGAGGCTTTAAACTTTCTCTTTAGTCTTCATGCTTGTTTATTTCCTTAATAGCTCAAATAGTTGGTTTCAGCATGATTTATGGTTCTCCCTGCTTGTCTGCTATCACTTGAAAGCTGTTATTGAAGTCTCCATTTGAAGTACCATTGTTTTAAGTTAATCAAAGAGGTCGGTTTTGATCTTGCCCTTTGCCATTGATTGAACAGTTGTTTTGAAGGTCTTTATAGTTGTAAGCATAGATGTTATTTAGGTGTTCCCTCTTCTATGACTGCAATTATCAGTGAATCTTTTATGTTTTCTAAGTCCTTTAAAATAAAATCTTTGAGGAAATAGGGTGTTCCCCGAATCTTAGATTTCATTTTAAAAGTTGTCTCGAAGTCATTATTTTCTTAAAGAATGTTTGTAGAATTTATGGTTAGCCCTATCTATCAAATATCTCTTTATTGTTAAGTTATGTTCTTCAAGTTCCCTTTGTTGAGAATTAAACTTCTCTTTCCAAATCATTAATGTTCACTTCATTCCAAAAACAAAAGGATCCTGTGGCCAAGTTAGATTTGCCCTTTGATATCCCATATCTCTTGAAGAGTTTGTCATGACCTTATTTTGACTCCATTACCCAATGAACCAGATATGTCCTCTTTCTGTCTATCTTTCTTAGACCTTTCTTGTTCTGTTGTATCAACTCAACCCAACCAAACAAAACATCTGCACTTAATAACTAGTCTAAAATCCATACTCAAAGCACACAAGATAAACCTTTGCAAACAAATATTTGAGAGATCCCTCTCTGAGAACAGGAGGACTAGATCCTGGAACTCTAAAGATTGGTTCTGATGTTGCCTTGTCTTTTGATTTGCCAAACTATCAAAACACGGGACACAAACAGGTACAGCCACTTCAGCCACGCTCTCTGCTGCCCACTGACATAGTTACGCAAGTAGCCCTCTAGCCACTTGTTAACTATCTCTGTCTGCCCATATGTCTATGGATGATAGCTACTGCTCGGTGTCAACTCTGTCCCCACCAACCGGAAAAGCTCCTGCCAAAATCCGCCCATGAAGCGGCTGTCCCTATCACTGACAATGGTCTTGGGAAGACCATGTAACCTGAAGATATCCCGGAAGAACAGCTCTGCCACCTGTGCTGCTTTATAGTGCGTGGATATGGCGAAAAAGTGTGCATATTTTGTCAATCGATCAATGACGACAAATATACAGTCCTTGCCCTGCACCATGGGCAACCCTGTGATGAAGTCCATCGAAATACTCTCCCATTTCCCCTCTGGAATGGGAAGAGGCTGCAACAAACCTACTAGATGGTTCATCTCCCCCTTGTTGCGCTGACAAACTTCGCACTCCCTGACATGCTGGAGTACGTCCTCCTTGAGGCCCTTCCATGAGAACCTCTCTCTGATGGCCCTGTAGGTTTTCGTAAACCCCTAGTGACCAGCCAATGGTGAATCATGAGAAGCCTGTAGTATCTTCTTCTTGAGCTGAGAGCCCTCAGTCAAGAAGATCCTATCCCTGTAGTAGATGATCTCATCCATCACCCTGTACCTATCATCCGTCACCTATCCATCCAGAACCTCGCAAGCAAACCTGTCCTTGGAGTACTCCACTAAAAGCCGAGCCCTCCAATCTGCGTCCAAACTCATCAGAGACAACGCGGCTGGTCTGCGTGAAAGTGCATCAGCCACCACGTTGTTCTTCCCTTTGACATACTCAATGTCAAAGTCGTAGGCCTGGATCTTGCTGACCCACTTCTGCTGCCTCTCCTGTAGCTGCTTCTGCTCTAAAAGGAATCTGAGGCTGTTGTGGTCAGTCCTCACCCTGAACCTGTTACCTACCAGGTACTGCTGGAATTTGGCCAAGGCATGCATGATGGCCAACATCTCCTTGTCATATATAGCATACAACCGCTCATGTGGAAGGAGCTTCCGGCTCTCAAAAGCTATCGGGTGACCTCCCCGAGCCAGCAACTCCTGGATAGCCCGCTCAATCTCGTCCCGATAGGCCTTAGGGTGCCTATAGGGTGTGGTAATAACGGCCTGAATGCCCTGCTCTAGCTCAATCGTGTGCTCAAATCCCCGATCTGGTGGCTGTCCTGGTGGTATCTCCCCAAACACCCTGTCATACCTGTCAAGGATGGACTGTATCTCTGGATGCACTGTCTGCCCTGTAGTCCCTGCCTCTAAAGAACGCAGCTCTACTTCCCACTCTATGTCTCCCTTTCGGAAGTCTGCCTCCATCCGGTGAGCTGAAACAGTCTGAGGTGAGTAAGTGTGCATTCCCCGTATCTTCTCATGCTTCCCGGTCTTCTTATCATCCCACTCCATCTCCAAGGCCTCCCAATCTGTGGTGACCTTCCCAAGAGTGATCAGCCACTGTACACCCAATACCACATTGGTATCCAGTATGTTAACCACGAAAAAGTGGTCAGTCATCGTGTAGGTACCCATCGTCACAGCCAGCTCTGGGACATATCTGGCACACTGCATCGTCTGGTCTCCTGGGACCAACACTGAAAATCCATCGAAGCTCTCTGTCGGTATGCCTCTCCGCTCAACCATCTGTGCATCGATGAAGTTGTGGGTTGCCCCACTGTCTACTAGTACTGAAACTCACTTCCCCCATACTGTTCCTCGGACACACAGCGTCAGATACTTGGGTACTCCTCGCAATGTTGCAAGGGTCCCCCCTGTGGGTGCAAAGACTGCACCTCCTGCTCCTGGTGGTGGAGGTGGCAAATGGTCCTGCGCTGCATGGCTGCCTCCTGCCTCCACATCATCATACTCATCCTCTTCTCTGCTGTCCTCGGAGAAGACCTCAATAAAATGCGCTTTACCAGCAGCACATCTGTGTCCTAGCGCCCACGGCTCCTGACATGTGAAACACAGCCTCTTCTTCTTCAACTCCCTCCTAGCATCATCATCCAACTGTCCCCTACCCGGATTCCCCTTTGGAGGCGGAATCCTCACATCCTTCCCCTTTGGCTGGAAAGCCTATCTCTGGGGGTAAGGCGTCCTGGTCCTGGGTAAGGCATCGTGCAAATCCCGTGTCCTGCCGACTGCGTCATGAAGTGTAGTTGGTCTAGTGGATCTGACCAAACCCCGAAGTGGCTCTGCTAACCCCTCAATGAACATATAAATCATCCGTGCCATGTATAGATCGGGCACCATCACCGAAAGTCTTAGGAAATCTGCAATATATGTCTCCAGGCTCCCGGTCTGTTTGAGCCTTGTCAGCTCAACAAAGTGCTCCTCCGGATCCCTCCGGTCAAACCTCTCTATCAATCTCCAGGTGAACTCGGCATATGTAGTCACTGTCGAATGCCCGAGTGTAACCATCCCATGGAACCACCAATCCTGAGCCTCACCATCCAAATGCAGCGTCGCCACCTTAATGGCCTCCGTCTCTGCCATCTAGTTGAGCTGGAAGTATATGTCCAGCTTCTCCACCCAAGACTTTACCGAATTGTTTGATGAACCATCAAACGTAGGCAAATGGAATCTGTTCACTATCCGCTGAGTGTCTCCCTCATGATAATGCTGGTGCCCTCTATGATGGTCGCGAGGTCTACTGTCCCGCTGGAGCTGAACAAAATCTCTGAATGAAAGGGCATCCCTGAACTCCTGCCCATATGCCTGATACTTAGCAAAATAATCACCCATGTGGCCAGGCTCTGGCTCCTGCTGTGCTCCTACCCCTGCGTCTGCACCCAAAAACGTGGGCATAGTGGAACATGTGGGTGCATGGGATGCCATGTGCTGAGTGGCATCATGCTCCTGCAAATGGTGGGACGTGCCTGATCCCTCACCAATCTGAAAACCCCTTGGGGTTTCACGCTGTCTAGCCTCTACAGCGGTGAATCTCTGCCCCATCACCTCAATCTGCCTTGACAGATCTTGCACCGACTTGAGGAGTGCTTCCCCAAACCTCTTTGCATCACTATCATCTGCCATTGGCTCCTCCTATTCTGCGTCTACTACTGGATCCTGTTCTGCGTCCACCACTGGTACGCAGTCACCCTCTCCGTAGGTGATTTGCAACCTACGCTCTCTGTCACGGTACCTCCAACCTCTGTAGCAAATATACGGCTTCTCCCCCGGTGTCATAGACAACTAGCTCCACAGGCTGAGCCAGATCTATGAGTTCTGATACCACTGTAATATTCCCTTTCAGGGATATCTCTGAAACACAGTCAACTCTAAACCAGAGATGGACTGGAGGGGCGTTTACCAGATATTTCACCTCTGAAAAGAGGGTGAGATCTGGAGGCTTCCTGGCCCTCACCAGACTCTGTCTATAGAGTATGGAAACACACCACAGATGGGATAGCAACTGGAATGTCTCAAAAGGGAAAATAGGTAGTGATACGGAGCATACAACAGTACATGAAACGCTAGAAGTAATATATGAAACAGATACACATAAAATATAAAGAATGTTGAGCCATTTTATTATACTGAGAAATGGAAATGAGTACAAGAGGTGATCAGAGCGATGGCACCTCGACTTGCACCAGACAAGTGTAGGAATACTCTCAGAATATCAAAGGAATGGTTGCTCTATGCTCTGCGTCCAAGCTGCTGGAAAACTGTCGTGCTGCTGCTGCTGCTGGAACAAAATGAGTAGTTGGGGCTGCTCCCCTACTCGGAATGAGCTGAAACTCTGGAATCTGCCTCTACTCACAATACCCAGAAAAGCCCAGAGAGCGTTTCTGGAATGGATGACCTCCTGAAATACCTCCCTTGAGGATCTATGTTATCCTCCCAAGGGCCATGCTGAGACTGAATGGAATCCTCCGAAATATGACCTCCCGCTCAACCAAAAGTCTCCAATAGGCAAGGGCTGGTCCCTTGCTCAATCTCCCGACCAAAATCCTCCGAAACAATGCCACTCCGAAGCTCCCTCAAAATGGACTGCGTCCTCCCTCTCAAGACTGCGCAGTCTATGGATGCACTGCTCCTCCACAAATGCCAAAAACCAATCCTCCTGCAAAATACTGATGAGACAACTCACCCGAGTAAGAACTCGAAGTCTCTCGGGGCTGAGGGTGAGATCTCCGAACGGAGACACTCAATGCACTAAACAGTGCTGCAGACAAGCTAAACAGCTAGCGTGCTCAAAGTCGAAGTGACTAGCTCAATATGCATAAACTCGAATGAGGAAATGAGGAGGCTCTCCTCCTTCTTATAACGATAGGCCTCTCTCAACCCTAGGCCCCACCATCTCCAACGTAGCCTCCATTTGGTCCACGCTGCCAACTCAACTTCGTTGTCTATGCCCACGTGGTCTAAGTGGGTACCCCTCTACGTGGTCTCTTGGCCCCCCTTGGCCCACTTAAGTTACAATGTTGAGTCTACTAGGGAGTGTACTTTATTTTAGTGAGTTATGTCCCCCTCTTACTCACTTTTATTTATGTTTTAACAATAGAAGGCAAAATTGATCAAACTTAATATTTCCAATTAGCTATTGCTGATTGGGAATATTACATCATGGACCAAGTAAAACTCATGTTCAGGAAAGTTCAAGCCTTAACCCACACAAAAAGTGGGCAAATGTACCTAGACAAGGAGTGTTGTCCACCCTTTCTACCCATTGGATCTTGTAAAGGTCGATTTGGAGGAATGTTGAGGAAAAACATAAGGCCATATAGGCGTCCAAGGAATCCAAGGTGAATTTCAAGTCAAAATCAAGCAAGGAGCCTAAAAGCATGGTTTAAATCATCTTTGCACCAAGGAAAGCAAGGTTGTCCACACAATACTAGCCATTCGAAAGGCCGACATCCTCATTCAAGCAACATTGTGCAAACAAAGTGGAATTTTTGACTTAATAAGAACTCAAGTTAATCTTTCAAGGAATTCCAAGCTATTTCTTGATGGAACGTTGTAACCTTAGGCCAATTCGGACCTCCTTTTGTCAAATCAAACCTCTAATTGGTGGGATGCCTCACCTATTTTGATATTTCATTAATGGAATGAAATAACTTGTAGTTTGACTTAATCGTGCAACATATTGTGGATGAAAACTATCTTGTTTTTTCAAGCAAAAGAAGGAAAGATATTGAGATCCTAATCTATAAAAAGAGAAGTCTCCCTCCTTTGTAGATCGTTGTGGATTGTTGAGATTGTTTTTCCATAATGTGAAACATTTTCATGAAATCCTTGGTGTTCATCATGAATTATCTTTCTTCGTTGATTTCACATATTTCTTAAGGTGATTTGTGGATAAATAAAGAATATTACAAAAAATGACTAGATCAATCCATTCGAAAGGAAGCTTTGTCGCTTGCTTAGGAAAGTCTAGGTTTTTACTCGCACATCTCTCTTGTTGGTGTAAGGTAGAGTTTGTTTCTTCTTGTTGGGCCATGCCCTAGTGCTCCTCCAGAAGGGCTTCAGTTTATTTTGCATCATAGTAGAGCTATTTGTTCAAGGTGTTTCTCTAACTAATCCTTTCTAGTAGGGCTTGGTTTCAAAACTTGTTCTTGATTAGGCGCGAGCTCATTTAACTTTTGAGATTCCACCTCCAACCATAATCCAAAAGAATTGATAAACCAACTCAAAAGGGGCATCGATTTGACCCCATATCCCTAGTGGAAATAAGGCACACTCCTTATTCCACCAAACAACCATCTCTTTTTACAAAATTCTGCAATTGTCCTTAATTTTTATTATTCAAAAAGCCCTAACAATAGAAAAATATATACATAAAATAATATATAGAAAGATATAACCATAAAAAATGAAAAGTAAACCAGTGAATTTCTCACTTTTATGTTTATATAAGATTTGCTCGATTACATTTTGATTCTAGACTCGTTTCTACGAAAACATGCCACGTCGCTTAAACCTTCCTTGTTGAATATACTCTAGGTGATCCAAATACAGGGAATTATTTCTTGTGGTACAACATACCACTATATAGCTAAAGAAAGGTTGTTGAGGTGATAGTGGTGGCCATTCTCTTGTTGCCAAGAGGTTTGGATCTTCCTAGTGAGGTTTTGCACTAAGCCTAAAAAATTTGCGCTAACAGGTCCTTTCAAAGAAATGTTTTGCATCAATTGATAACGAGGAAAGAGGTTCGAGACAAGTGTTGCAGATTTATATTTGCATAAATCTGCAATATAGATCATGAAATATCACAAAACATATAATAATTTCAAAGTGTTGCAGATTTATATTTGCATAAATCTGCAATATAGATCATGAAATATCACAAAACATATTAATCATAAATCTTCAACACTTTGAAATTATTATCATTAATTAGACTCAGTTTCTTTTATGTATTTCCCCATGTGTCAGAGAGCAATTGACCTAAAACTTGTGAAGCAGATACGAAAGTTACACTAGGTATCACTCTTCCATTATCCCTAGGGTCAATCTTGTACCTTCCATTAGCCCTAGGGTCTCACATGAATATATAAGGCATTGTCATTTAAACGGACGGTTTTGGTTGATAATACGAAGTGTTAAATTTTGATAACCATGGTGTTCTATGCTTGATGCACTTTTACTTCGATCTTTCTTAGGCCCGATACAAAATAGCAATCACATAAACATGAAAGTAAAATGCTGATAGAACACAATAATAGATCAATAGAAGACAAGCCAAATATAGATCACATTTACAATTCCTTTTGTCCAGCAAAGATATGAGAAATTGTTGCGTTACGGCAGTCAACAGGATGCTTCAACCAGCAAAGTATTTCTCAGTCATCCAGCACTTCATGTGTCACACCCACAGCCCTCAAAGACAACTCATCACAAGTCAACGCAAGTCAACTCAAGAACAGCGCAGAAAAGTCAACGCATGCAGTAGCAAAAAAGTCAACTCAGCAAACTAGGGCTTCAGTCAAACAACTAGAAATTCCTCGATTTTAGTGCCCAGCTCTACGGCCTGCTAAAATCAGATTTTCTACAGAGATTTGAGTTCAAATGACCAAAGGTTGACAACGGTCAACACTAGTCAACGCTACTGCAAAAGTTCCCTAAACAGATCCACAAATTTCAGACTTGTGCTCCACACGTGTGAGGGAAAAAGGCCTCCAAAGGCTATTAAACCAATCAGATCGCAATGAGAGAATGTGTGATGAGTTGATGATGAAATGACCTCCAAGTTTCTCCAATTTATATCCATCAATGAGGGTGTGTGACACATCTATTAGGCATGTGAGCCTACATTACAACTCTGGCTGACCCTGCACATGTGGAAAATAAATTGAAAATAAATGTTCTGCTCATCCGATCAAGATGATCTTTAGATCAATCTTGCACCTCTCCCAAAGAGGAATCCAACAAAAACATGACCATTTTCATACAACACGGAATTTGGACCTAGTTGCCCAAAATTAACACTCCGTCTCAACTAGGGAGAACTCCATCTATCCACAAGTGCCATCCATCAATACCATCATGCACTTTTACCAAACATCGTGCATCATCCCGCCGTAACTTGCTTTGATGGCTCTTTATTTCAGATAGAAAAAAAGGTGAGTCACGAAGACATCACACACATCTGACCCGAAGTCAACTTAGAGGTACCCGAAGTAAACCTCTCTTGGAATCAAAAGAGTCTCCTACTAACCCGAAGTTAGTTTACTGACCCAAAGTCAGTTTAGAGGTAAAAACCTCATCATACTTGATCCCAGATCAAGGTGTTGGACACGTGCCATCCTAGACATAGAGAGTACAACAATATCCGAGGCGTCCATCGGTCTTACTATGGTCTCTATCCACATTTCCCACCTCATTGGCCAAATGAGAGGTACTTACCATGAGTCTGAAACTCCATGGGCAGGATGCATGCGGGGCACAAATCAGAAAGAGGCGAACCAACTCAATATCATCGATGGGGCAGCAGCACAACAAGGTTCGTCAAGCATAGCCCCGTATGTGCTTATAGCTCCAAGAAGCTATCCCCAAGCCCCGTGGAGCTCCCAGAGCTCATAGTCCAACTCAAGCAGGACCCTTAGAATAGGGTCTTTCCACGATTCCAAACTTCTCGCAGAAGTTTAGGAACTTGACCTTCCCCAGGGGCTTCGTGAGAATATCCACGACTTGCTCATCAGTTCCTATATGATCGAGCCTTACGGCGCCTCGTTGTACCATATCTCGGATAAAGTGGTACCTGATATCAATATGCTTAGATCGATCGTGAAACACGGGATTCTTCGAAAATACGAATCCCACTCTGGTTATGAGAAACGATAACAGTGGTATCTATCACATGCCCAAACAGCTCACTGAAGAGCTTTCACAACCAAACTACTTCACAACAGGCCATACTCGCAACGATGTATTCGGCCTCAGCGGTGCTCAAAGCCACTGACTTCTGCTTCCTGCTCATCCAAGATATCGAAGCAAAACCCAAGGTGAAGCAACATCCAGATGTGCTCTTCTATGGAATTTTGCAACTAGATTAGTGTTATATTGTGCCCTAATTGTTGAAGATTTATTTTGAAAGAGCTATTTGGTTGGGAATTGCACATGATACTCATAGCATGGCATGTGATGAATATTCCTAGTTGATGAAAGTTTGTATTTCCTCCATAAAACTCCATAAATTTTCAGTGGGTAATTGCAAGGGTTTGGTAGCTAGGGCATCAATTCTTGACCTCTTTAAAGACAATTATGGAAAATATGTAGCATTTAGGACTCCATAAGCCCAAAGGAGAAGGCACTGGTCCAAACAATTTCGTAATCGAATACTTCTTTCTCCAAATTTTCTTCTCCCAAAATTCTCGTACCTTCTTCTTGGACAACTAGCTCAGGGCATCGAGCGAAGTTTCCTAGAGTGCAAAGGTGGATTATGGTATCATAGAATTCAAGGTTAGGGTCTTAGCTACAAGTCCTCAATGTTTGACAAGAATCCCTTGTGTTTTCATCCATAAAAACACTTTCCTAAGGTGTGCCCTAGATGGGAAACCCTAGTTTGCATTTCCTTGACTTAGGGACTTCTTTGAGGGTTGTATGAGCTTAGTATTCATTGGAACAAATCCTAAGAATCCTTTTCTTTTCCTTGACTTGATCTAGGGAGTAAATTTAACCACGATAATTCACAAAACCCTAGATCTCATGCAAGTTTCTTCTAGGTCTCTAATAAGGAACGAAAATCCTTTTAACGTGCCATACCATCATATAGAGCTTCCCTTGAGAAGTCCTACTTCATCACATAGTACCTCAAACCCTAGAACATCAATTAAAGGTTATTGGTTATCTACCGGGACTCCTCTCATCGGTGAAAATCTGTAAAGAGCAAGGGATACTACTTCTAGTGACAATGCGACATTGTCCCATTGTTATCTCTTAGTCTAGTTCTTTGACCCTTAGGATTTCCCTCCTTAGGGCCTGCTAGAACTTGTGGTAACACAACTGACAACATCAAAGTAAATGGCTTCCCACATAGAAGGAGGCGATAACAATAGAAAATCTCAATGAACTTTGAGAATTGAGTGAAGGTGAGAAGAGGATAAGGAAGGAGAGGAGGCAACGGTTGGGATGAACAAGTGGAGGAAAGAGAGATCAAAGTACTGAAGCCAGGACCAAAAACACTGAATCAAATACACAAGGGGGGACAACAATAGAGATGAACAACTGAAGCCAAGAA